>PYDT01000755.1:0-41986 GCA_004837865.1 Musa balbisiana
AGGGAATGTCCTTAACTTTTTCTTTTATTTAGCGTGAAAGATTCGATCATTCATATGTAACCAAACCGAATCAGCTATTTGTGGTTTACTCCCGTAACTCTTCCTCCAGGCTTGGGCCGAATAGCAGAGCAGTACCAATATTAGTAGCATATCAAAATGCGTTTCCTTCCTCGTCATTATATGTTTGGCTCGCGGTAATTTGGGGCCTATCGGGAAATCGATGACTGCATCTTTGATTCACTGCTAGTACATCATCTTAATCTGAATTGGCTATTTACCAGGTAGTATCCCGGATTCACGCCGAGGTATTGACTCGATTCGCAAATATCGTGAACAGAATTTGATACAAGGAGATAGAAGCCATAGCAACAAAGACCGCGAACGGTTACCTACTCCTAACGGGCAAAGCGAGCCCTTACTTCCATTCTTCCTCTTTAATTAAGAATGATCAAATCTCCCCAATAGATTTCGAACCTACTACCAGTCAGTTAATCAGCGACCGCTCTAAACAACTGAGCTACTGAGGAACACGGGAGATTCGCTCATAGAGTTAACCCCCGTTCTCAACCCATTAACCTATGAGGTCCGAGCTTCTTCTAACTCCCGGAACATCTTCGTATGTGGCTCGTTCCTGCCTCATTTCATAGGGAACCTCAAAGTGGCTCTATTTCATTATATGCCATCTATTCCCAATCCATTCATTTAATATCCCTTTTTGGTGTCTTGACTAAGAGATGTCATGTATAGTCTATCCGTTTCTATATATGGAAAGTTAAGAAATCTCATAATATACTCAGAAATTGTAATAGAACAGAAGAAGGGGGTTTGTGATGATTTTAAATCTTTTCTCTACTGGGTAATTTTATTATACTTATATGAAGAAATAAATTCGGTCGTTTGGTGCGGACTCTATTATGGATTTCGGACCACATTCCCATAGGCCCTCTTATCTCTTCCTTCTTCGAGCTCGGGTTATGGAAGCTGAACCGAGAAGGAGGTACATCAACACTGGTTTTATTACGGGACCGCTCAGATGTTTCATATCGCCTATTTATGCCCTCGCATCTAGGCATTGGTATACCTCATACAATAACTGCCTAGTTCTACCTATCTGTTGTTTCATGTTGCTTCTGGCAATCACAAAAACTTTTTTGATTATGGGTCTACTACCATAATTCAAAATGCGTATCTCCTCATTCATGTGTATTTCTGAATAATCTCATTTTTCAATTATCACCATTTCATTGTCCCAAGTTCAACGTTAGCCAGATTAGTCACATTTATATGTTTCGATAAACACACGATGTTATTTGTAACAGTAGTTTTTAATTTGTGGTTAATTGGTTACATTTTCTTCATGAATGGGTTGGATTGTATATCTGGATACGGCCAAAATCATTCTATCGAATCTAAATCTAATAGGTACCCCTTGCTATCTATAGGTACCTTGTGTCAGAATTGATAATTCTATTGCTCGAATTTTTAGTGTTTCTCTTTTTATCACCTGTGGTCCTACTATTTAGCAGAATGCCGTCGCCCTATTGTACTAAGAAACGAAAGAACCCGCAAAAAGTCAGAAAAGTCGAAAAGCCAGAAAAGGAAGAAAGGGAGAAATTGAGTACGAAAGCGATGTAGAAGTGAGGAAGAAAGCGATGTAGAAAGTGATGAAGAACGCGATGTAGAACACTTCCGAAAGGAAGGGACTAAACTATGAACAAGAGTTATCCACCGAAAAGATCCCTTCCTTCCCTTTATTCGGAGAAAAGGAGGATCCGGACAAAATAGATGAACGGAAGAGATCCTAGTGAATGACCGGAAAAACAAAGCATGAATTCCACTTTCACTTAAATGACACATGCGATAAAGATAGCCCAGTTTTTACGAATATTCTTATCTTGATACCTATCAGAAATTGGTATTGAAGACTTGAAGAAGCGGAAACAATGAAAAGACTTTTTTCTGCTTTGACTTGGAAAAAACCTATTGACTTTTCCTTTTCGATTCTAGCGGTGGAAGGCGTCCATTGCGATATAATACAAATAACGATTTGAAAATAGTTACAAAATGAAATTGTCGAGCAATATTTTTTTTTATACGTGTTTCAAGTGTATGGAAAGAACAAATATACTTTACATATCCGCCTTAGTTAAATCAACTTTTCGGAAAGATAAACGCAAATTTCTTTGACATGACGAAAACTTTTCCCATGAAGACCTATATGTTATTGGGTTTCTAAACCATGAGCAAAAAAATACAACTTGAGCCATGAAGGATAAGGTCTCATAAAAACTCTAGAAGAAGAAGAATAGAAGAAGAAGAAGATGATTCTCTTGCTCTAGATATACCTTGAAAAAAGGACCATATTATGCATACGATGACGATGAGCAGACATTTGCCAAAAGCGTATGATCCTTTTTTGAACGGAACCGTATCGTGGAACATAAAAACATTCTATTCACATCATCATGAATGATTTAATTACTTCCACACATGATTTATTACTTTACTCCAATGATTTAATATTCTACAGAAGAAGAAATGTAGATTCCATAGTAACGTTTTGGATAAACAGATTCATTGGTCTTTCCTTTTCTAAAATTCTTCTCTTCTCGAGAAGTTGAAACCTGAAAAGAATCCGCTGTTGGGTGGTGGAATCATCATTTAATTATATTGTTAATTTCTTAACGTCAATCGGGTGAATCTCTTATTTTTATATTGGAAGAAGAAGAAGAATTAATTCATAAATTACAGCAAAATCTTGAGATTTGTATTCGACATAATTACAACCAATCCAAATGATCAACAACACTGCAAAAAAATCCATTGTAATAGAAAAATCCGTAAAAAGGTTCTCGACGTTCATACACATTGACCGATGATTAGAAGGACTGGATCAGAAATGAGAAGAACGAAGAAGATTATGAAATTAGTTCAAGAAACGCGAAACGGGTGGTGATCTTACTGAAACAATCCTGAGCCGGATCCGAAACTGTATATTGATCAAGCAAAGCGAAGAGGTGGCACTTTGATACGTTTTATTCGCACAACCAGATTTTAATCGGGTATAATCCAAGGATTCCATGCTGCTCAAGACGGTAAACAGTCTTTGGGAAATATTTCAAACAATGTTCATCCCACTCTTTTTTTGGATCGAACTACAAAGTCTTTTTTTTTTCTTTTTTTGATAGATCTTTTTTTTTTCTTTTTTTGATAGATATAGATATCGAATAATTAATCTATTTTTAGGAATTCCGTGGGGGGAACCCAGAATCCCGAACCTTCGACTTTGAGGGGAAGAGGAAGAGACAAACACATGGAAAAAAAAGACTATGAGAACCAAAAAAAGAGGAAGATGAACGATAACAATTATCAAAGTTGGGATAGCATTATTTGCTCAATCAATCAGATGTTGCTGCTGATAACCCAATCTTTTTTTAGAAAAAACATTGTATGCCTTCATTGATCTAGCTCAAAAATATTGGACGTATGTTAGTATTCCAATTCCCCGAGTGGTATGATGATTTTGAAGGAATGGAACTAAAGAATTACATTTTAAATGCAACTAAATGTGTTCCTTATCAAAACAGAATTTCCAAAGATTGGTTTACAGAATGGTATTCATATAAAGATTGTATTCCTTTTCGTTTAAAACCTTTGGCGAAGATCGAAAAATACGATCTCATCATTGAGAGCCTTGAAAAAAAAGGAAAAAAGAAATGTTAGTTTTTAACAGTTTGGGGAATGGACACGGAACTTCCCTTTTGGGTCTCCTCCCCGAACCAACTTCTTTTTTTTGAACCATATATAAAGGAACGCAAAAAAATAAGTAGAAAGTAAAAAAGAACTCTCTAAATTTTCAAAAGAAAAAACAAGATGGGTCATCAAAATAAGTTCTAGTTCTAAAACTAGTTCTAAAACGAGTTCTAAAACGAATAGTTCTAGTTCTAAACGACTAGTTTCTAGTTCTAACAGAACAGTTCTAGTTCTAAAACGAATAATGAGAAACTTGAAAAAGTGAACCAAATTTCTTTATTTGACTTGAGGAAGGGAAAAGTACATGAACCAATGAAAATGCAAAAATCAAAAAAAATAATCAGATTATTCCGAATCGACCATTCAAATTCGATCTAGGATTGGACCAAATTTTTACTCGATAGAAAAAAAAATGAAAGATCTGCTGCTAGACAAATCACATAAGGAATCAAATAGAAGGAATCACAAAAGACAAGAAAAGACAATAGTTCCAGCCTACATGATAAAGACCCCGCATTACAAAACATATTTTTCAGATACTTCAAGAAAAATACCCGATTATATCGCAGAATCACATTATTTTAATGACATCTTTTCATTAAAAAATATACATAGATAGCTTAGCATGTATGTGTTAACCATTTCGAAGGTTAATGCCCCACCTTTTAAAAAAAACAATTTATCAATGAATCCATTACAATGATGAAAGACATCATAAGGATTGATGAACCAGATCCAGATACAATGAACTTTAGTTTCGAACTATAAAAGTCCTTTTCTAATCCTAATTTAGAAATGCTTAAACAACTTATCAACACGACTTCCCTTCCTTGTCCCCAGCATATGGTATTTTACAAATTGTCACAACCAATTATTTAACACCAGCACCTTATCTGTACTTTCCAATATCACGATCCGGACTATCCTTTTATTTAAAGACAGATAGTATTATTTTATGACAACGAGGAATATTTGATTTCCAAATCAAGGCATAGATTAATAAGTCTGGAATGAATAAAGGAAAACTGGTTTAAGGGTCTGTCAATATAATTTTTCTTCTCCGGCGCAATGGGTCGATAGTACCGGAAAAAATGCGAATAGATTCAATCACGTTGTACTATTCAAAATAAGAATCATGAAATTGTATTCATATAAAAAATAAAAAGACCCGCTTAATTCATGACATTACTGACAATTTTTATGCAGTGATTTATCGACCGAGTCGAAAAGAAAAATTAAAAACACTACATATATCTTTTATCACATGAATATATAAATTTATGGGATAGTAAGACTCGACACACTGAAACCCGATCGTTTATGTATTGCCTAATATACTAATTGATGGTACCTCAAAAAAGGGATATTTTATTGGATACCCATAAAAATCTGGATAGAAAATCTTTGGATTATAGAATTCTTATTTTGCCTTAGAACGAATAGTGATATTGAAACAATATTGATATTGAGAACACTAGTGATATTTAGAAATAGTTATATTTGAGGACTTGACCGATATGGGTAATATCGGTACCGACCTTTATAAAATAGCTTAACACTAAGACGCGCAAAAAAAATGTTTTGATTGGATGGGAATGAATCGAAATTATTCACCATATAAATCTAGAACCTTGGTTCTTCCCCCGAATTTGGTGTTCCTTTTTGATGCTCTACGACTAAACCGTGATCATACCAATCACAAATTACTTCTTTCTATATTTATTAGAAAATGATATTATTCCAAAATCAAAATGAAAATGATATTAGTCAAAATCAAAATAAAAAATATTATCAAAACAAATCAAAAAAGTTAGTCAATCAACAAAAAAAGATAAGCAAAATCACAATCAAAAAATTGAGTCAAATCAAAAAAATATTCGTCAAAATCAAATCAAAAAAATATTATCAAATCAAAAAAATATTAGGCAAAATCCAAAAATCAAAAAAATATATTCAAAATCAAAAAAGCTTAAGCACATCAAATGAAAAAAATATTAGTCCCACAATCAAAAGTGAAACAAAATATGCTCAAATCAAACATCAAAGGATCCGTTAAAATAAGAATTCAAAAATTCCACCCAATAACAAGAGTGTCAACAATCAAATTTTTTATAGATCACAAAACAAACCAAAAGGAATTCCTGAAAGGATTGCACGAGATCAAACATTAAAAAAGGTAAAAAAAAAAAAAAATCCAAGAAAATAAGGAGGGATGAACTAGATTGTTCCTGAAAAAATTTTTTATTTTTCAATTAAGTGGCTGAACCCCTTGAATCAAAACATTTTTCATAATTTTAGTATATATTGTCTCCTACTTATTGATAAATCCAGGGAAATTACTATATCCTCCTCGGTTCAAGAGGAGAGATACTCTGGATTTAATTCTGATTCAGACGATAAAGCTCTTCAGAATTAATAAAAGGGGACTATTAATTTCAACAATTCGTCTAATCTTGAAAAGGATGGAAAATTCATTATATTATCAAACCTAAGTATTTCATTGGTCGATAAGAGTAAAGCCACCAAATTAATATAAAATCCATAAAGAAAATATATGATTTTGATAAGAAAATTTAAAAAATCCACTGGAACGACATGGCAATATATGTTTTGACTGGGGATCAGTAATCCATTATTATTTCGTTGTTCTGAAAAATATTCTATCTCCTATACGTTCGTAGAGAATTGAAGATTCTACATTTGTTTCAAACTCTCATATCGGATATTGTGAATAGAAATCCAGTATTTTGCAACGAAAACAACATAAGAAACTCTGAACAATTTTTTGAATGAGTGACAAACGGCTTAATCGATTAAATAAATTAATAAATGCAACTGTTTCTTTGGCCCATTACCGATTAGAGATTTAGCTTGTATAATCGCTATTGGTTTTTACCAATATGGTATCCGTTTTCAGTATGTCAAGGAGAACTACGTATCCACGATTCAGATTAGTTTAATATATATTTCCTATATTCCATTCCGTTTCAGTAATAAAACCGAAAGATGTACAGCATATGGTGTGTTATACGTTTTCTGGTACATGATCGTATTTACTTGTTTATCAATTCAATGATCTAGAAAGACATCTACAGAATCTTTTAGGTGCAAGAAATCTTCGTCTTTCGGAAATGCAGAAATATTTACCTTTTTCTAAATAATTATCCGTTTTCTTTTCTACTAAAAATCAATGGAAAAATTTGATAGATAGAAAGCGGATAATCTAAATTTGCGTGTACTAGATGCAAAAAAATTGACATAATATATATTATTATTTTATTTTTTTCCTGATCGTTAAATCCTGGCATGGAAAAGAAAGAAAAGAAAAGATAAAAAAAGGTGTTTATGTCAAAATCATTCATTTCACTTCTTCCCAAGAAGAAAAAGAAGAAAACAGGGTCTGTTTGCATTTCAGATTAAGTTTTTCCACCATAGATACGAAGACTTCTTCACATTTTTGAATTGCACAAAGAGAGTTTTTTATCACACGAGGTCTACAAAAAATTCTGGAAAACGTCACGTCTGCTGGCTATTTGTCAAGAAAATAATAGCGCGTTATAAGAAATTATTGACCCGTTGGATATTCGGGGATCCAAAAATCGTTAATTAAATCGTTTGAATTAGTATAGTATTTATTTAGATTTTTTATTTGATGAACGCTCCTACTTTTTGAGGAATTCATGAAATAATGCATTAAGTAAGAAACGATATTACTGTACGCTACAAAAAAGCATTTATGATAGTTAAAATGGGGTCCTCACCACCCATCATGCATGGTGTTTTCTTCGACTGATCGTTACTCGGCGCTCTATGGTGAAGATGTTATTGACTGTGAACCCATATTGGCTCTTTACACAGAGGGTGTAACAAATAGCGGCAAACCGAACATTATACATATCTGGCCTATGTAACACGTTGGGATTATTTATTCTACTATACTATGTTCACAGAAGGCAATAAACGGTAATGCACCAGAACAACTGAAAATGTTCAAGCACTAAAGGGCTCTATATCAGAGTAATTATGCTGGAGCTGAGCCGTATCGCTTCCTCATTTTTTATGGCTTGGGCCTTAATTATTGATGGCGGATATCGGCTGCGCAGACTCCCTTTTTCCTATATGTTCAGAGAGAGGAATTGATATATGATTTATCGAAGCCGCCCACAGTATGCGAATGATGCATAATTATTTCCGCCTCGAGGAGTAGCTTTCCGATCTACCTTCATGGCTGGATTATAAATGTTTGGATTGTTGCGATTAAGTTTTTAACAGGAATTGGTTAATATCAAAAACTCATTACGCGAAAGCCCATTTTTTTGGAGCGAGTCGAAGAGTGGGCATTATTGTGTCGCGGAAGCAATAAATTGGGGTTTAGTCAGGACCGATGTTACGATCTTCTGGAACACAATTGTATTCTTGCGTACATTGATAATTAATGAGTGTTACAGAATTCGATTGGGAAGTCCACGGCAAAAGAAGTAGATTCGTTAGCTCGTTATTTAGTACGACATCGGTGAAATGAGTGATCTAAAAAAATAATTCCACAGGCTCTAGAAGGAATTCTGAGACCCTATGGACTTTAGAAGTCCGACGCTTTGATATGCAAAAAATTCCGAATGGATGCTGTTGAATATAGATTTTATTAGAAAATACTTCCACCCAATTTTGAATTGTCGTAAACAAGAACTTTTACGGTGAGATAGAAGCCCCAAAAGGTGAATTAGGATTTATTTGATATGAAAATAGTGTTTTTCCCCTGGAATAATGGAAATTCGTCCAACCCGGCTTCATAATTTGCAATTGTCTTCCTCAGCTAGTTAAAAAGACTGAAATTGCTGATTCATGACGATACTAGGTAGTATAGATACATTATGGGAGAGGTTGATCGTTGAAATGATCATTGATAAGACAGAAGTACAAATATCAATTTCCGTTTTTTCTATATCGGAATCCTCAAAAAAGTATAGTAGATGACTCATATGGATCTTTTGTACCCTTTTTGACCCTTATATTTGGGGAATTACAATAGGGGTACTAGTAAATTGTGTGGTTGAAAGAGAAAAATCTGCATGCGATACCACAACTATTGGGGCCTGTATTCCGCCCCTTGGGATTCTTCAAGCTCTAGCAGATTGGAACTAAACTACTTTTTAAAGAAGACCTCTCCATCTAGAGAGATTCGTTTGTTTAGTATTGGACCGCTATAGTGGTCCTATCCAATTCTACTAAGTTATTTATTAATTCCTTTTTGGTATCGCCTCATTTTAGCCGATCTCAGTATCAGAGGTGTTTTTTTATGGTTCCCATTTCAAGTATTTGCTCCATTGGGCTTCTTATGTACCAGGATACGGATCGAATCATAATATTCCTTTTCCAGGTGGTCTACGAGCTGCTGCTCAACTCTTTAGTTATGAATACACATTAACTCTATTGTGTTATCAATATCTCTACGTGTGATTCGTTGAACATGAACGTTATACTTCTTTCCTAGAAGTAAAAGGAAAGAAGTTGAATTTAATGTATTGAATAGGTATTTTATTTTTTATTCCTCATTCGGGTCAATGCTTTAAACCAGATAGTTATAATATATGAAACAAAACAACTTAGAAGTTTTGCGAATACGATAAATCTCATTTCATATGTAAAAATAAAGTTGAGTAAACATAAGCTGTAAACTGTTTACCGACCCAATATTAAGATTCTTTCATTAGTCATCATATCTGAGCTGGGTGTAAAAGAGCCCTGTCTGGAGTTTTTCATTACTGCTTTGTATTTATTACCATGCCGTAGATCACTCAAATCATGGACGGTTAGGAACACCAAAGCACAAAGGATTAGTATAGAATAATTTACGGTATAAAAAAAAGAGATATTTTCTACATAAAAAAAAAAAAAAATTATAAAAAAAATACAAAAAATGATAACGATATTGATGCCTACAATAAATAAAAGCATATATAAGAATAGATCGTCCACCTCCCATAGATGTGATTCCTTCCCCCTAAAAAACTTGCAATGCCAACCCCATTTGTAATTCCATCAATTAGATATCTATCACAAACTGATTTTAGTTCGGTTAATTCCCCTTATACCCATGGTAAAAACCTAGTATAAAAAGCTATGTACCCACGATTATATACCAATTGTATATCCCATTTTTGATTTGGTCCAAGTATAATTCTTTTAGACCCCTTTACAATGATTGATAAAGTTCAATTCCGAAAAATAATAGCAGACCCATACGATATATGCCTATGAATATTCCGAAATAGCTATACTGTACTGGGGGGGGAAAAATTGCATTGTAAAAATTCATACCAGTCCACAGAATTACTCAATTTGATGGCAAAGGTTTGTGAGTGGAGTTAACCATTTGGATAATATATCCAATCTATTACTCCTTGATCAAATGAATTCCTATTGATCCAACAAACAAAGTAAATAATACCAATATAGCGAGTAAATAGCATAGTATTGTCCACTTTCGCGAGGTACATGTACGGTACTTTTTTTCGAAAGAAGTATGAAAGTATCGTAAGCATTTTTTTAGATTATTATCAAATTTATACTATCCTTTGAAAAAAAGAAACTTAAAAATTTTATCCGTGTTATAAAGGTAAATTTGCTTATTGACGGCTTGGGGTACCGGACTCTTTCCCCATAAGATTTGAAGAGGACGAACTTATTTTTTTGTGCACTGTAATCTTGAAAATGAACGCGCAAATGTCCCTCAAAGTAAGTAAATACACCCGAAACATAGTAAAATGCAGTCCATCCTGCTGTGCAACAGCTATTATTCGAAAATTGGTGAATACAACAACTATCTTAAGAATTTCATTTTGGACCAAAACTCAGAGGTGAATCCGCAATAGAAAGTGTACTAATAAAATATTCTTGTAATGGGAAACTATCTTCTTAAACCACCCATAAGAGCCATATTCTGACTTGTTTTCTGTGGCGAATATCCGACAATACTGTTCCATTTAATGAATAATATATCCGATCCCAAAACCATAAAGCGTTAGAATAGGCCATGCTGATCAATGGAATAACGCAGCTCGATAAGAACCATACATAGAGCTACATAATATAACCCCTTGAGAACATTGTATAATAGCTCACTCTTTTATATCATCTCTTTGAGCAAGAGCCAAGTAGCTCCTAGTAGTACTGTTATTCGCACTCTTAAAGAGATGAAATTCATTACGGGTTTTCAAAAAAAAAAGGGTAGGCTATGAAATAGGAGAATTCGAGCTACAAGAAACAATTCCTGCTGCTAACCATAGTAGCAGCGTGTATAAGACCTATATGGGAGTGGTCTTCCATGGCATCGGTACCATAGACGTGAAGGGGGCAGTGTGCGGATTAGCAACTGCACCAGAATCATCAAGAGGCACACAAAGTAGCAAAATAAGGAACCTTACCCCATTATTATGGATCAAGTATTATTTATTTCTGAACAAATCCCGAAATTCTAAACTACCTTTATTCCAACTAAAAACCTAAAATTCCTAATATAAACCAAAATCCCCTACACGATTAGTTACCAACGCTTTTTGAGACAAGCACTTTCTGCAGTCTTTCGTGTGACCACAATCCTATTATAAAAATAGGCACACATCCCACCCAGTTCCCAAAAAAATTCATTTTGTATCATTGGAATGTAACTAATCCCAACCTGGCATCAGTTTGAAAAAACCATAAAGCAAAATCTCAGATACCTTGATCGTGAGACATATAATTGTCACTAATAAGAACCAAGATTTCCAACAGTATAATATGTGACATAATAGAACAAGTGGGTCGATCAAATTCCGAACTTAAGGAAAATCGTATTGATGGTCCAAGACCATATATATGATAGATGTGGAACTTCCGATGTATTTGTTGAATATAATTGGCTAAAACCCAGTAACTACTTAACAGTAAAACACTAGTAAAACCCTAACGACGAATATTTTTTTTTGCTGTCGGAATCATTGAGTCAACTCCTATTGAGCACGTAACTGTAAGTGGAAGAAAAGGTGATTATCCCTGCATATTGATATGTATGTTCCATAAGAAAACAAATGACATCTTTAATCTCTACTATTCTATTCTAGTCTTAGTATAAATATTCTATTCTGTAGTTTATACCAATGTATATAGTTAAATAAGAAAAAATAGTCTAATAATAAAAAAGAGTTATATCACAAGGAGTACTTAGTCTAATTGATATACTATTATCCATATTTAATTTAAATAAAAAGTACCTAGTTATCCGCGTTGTTTCCTTTTTTGTATATAATTCCCTAACTCCCTCTGTAACTCCTTCTGACACTGAATATGGAATTCCAATACAATAGGCAAACTTATGTTTTGATTGGATTCCAATACCATAAGGAAAACTTATGTTTTGATTGGGATTCCTACAATAGGAAAACTTATGTTCCTATACTTAAGAGACTCCGTACTCTTAGAACTAAATGAAGATGAACTATGTTATCGTTTATTGGTACTGAAAATATCTTGTTAACAGATTACCTACTATTTGATTGTAATTTGGAATGACAACATAGCACTCTGCAGCTTCATCACTTAATCTTAAAAACTCTTTTTTCCAAAAAAATTTCCTTCCTTTCTTCCTAGCTTTGTACATTGTTTATCCCTAGTTGTTTTGTTGTATATGTGATAGGTGCGGCATACATATATCGTATTAATACATATATATATTTTGGTTTTGTTTTAATATTTTTTTATAATAATATGTTTTAATAAGTATATTTTTAATAGGTTTTAAATATATTAAAATGCTTTTTAAAAACTATTCACCAGGAAGAAGTATAGCTAATGACCAAAAGGAACATCCCTTTTGAACAAAACAATACATGTACTTTCCATACACGATAACAACTTGTAACCTTTTTGAATGGGCAGTCACCCAAAAAAGCGTACTTCATGTCCCAAAACAACGTATTCGTACGAAATATTTGGAAAAAAAAAAAGGATTTTTAGCTTCAGTAAACTGGCTTGTTCCTTATGCTAATAATCTGTTTCCACCGGACTTCAAAAAAGTGTTTTTTGTGCAACAAAACAAATAATAACGTCTTGAATAATCGGATTGACAACTCTAAGAACTTCGAATTTTTTTAAGATGAACGATTCCATTAACTTAATTATTGAACTCTTCAATATCAATATGAGTTAGAACTACTAGCTGTGTAGTTGTAGATGTGTTATTTAGAATAAAGTATGTATAGGTCCGAATACTGAATATTTTTTCTATCTGCTGTTTCACAATAGACAATATTTTTCTATTGTGAAAGTAGATTATGATACGATAGAACTGAAATTCTTTTGTTTCTATTGCCTAACACAAACAAATGTTTTTTTTGGTAAATCCTCACATATATCTATAATGAAGAGTATTAATACTCTAAAGGTACTAAGGAATGATACTAAGGTGTCGAATCGTTAGAAAATTTCAAATTCTTTTGATTTAGTGATGAAATTGTAACATATGAAATTTAATCCTGGTTATTTAATTTTCTTCATTGAAAAAAAAAATCTTTTTCATTTTGTTTGAATCTATGAATAAAATCGGATAAATAAAAACGAATCAAAAATAGAAAGGGAACAATTCTTAGTTCTATACCTCAAAACCTCGACCGACAAACAAAACTATTGAGTTCTAACTGTTTTGGAAGAACTTAGTTTCTAGTACCGAAAGTTTTTATTAAAACTAAACTTACAATGATCCCAACTAAAGATTATTTTTTTGAATATAGATTCAAATAGATTGAATAGAGATTAAAATAGGAATTTAAATGATCTTTATTTATCGATTCTAATGTTACTAACTATATTGAATCCTGATTCTCGACGATTCAATGTGAATTGACTATATTATTTACAGTAAGCCGCCAGGTGAAATTGGTGACACGCTGATATTAGGAAGCAGTGCTAGAGCATCTCGGTTCGAGTCCGAGTGGCGGCATCCTATAAATCCTAGAAAATAAATCCTCTAAAAGAGACACAACGAATCCTATAAGTATTCAATTCTCGATTTCAATTCTCTAATGGGACCCCCCCTTTTATGATATTTACAACTTTAGAACAATATTAACTCATATCTCTTTTCGATAATTTCAATTGTGATTACGATTCATTTAATGATCTTATTAGTCGCGAAATGCGGTAGGATTGCGTGATTCAGTGGAAAAGGGATGATAGCACTTTTTTCTCTATAACAGGATTATAGTCTCGTTGGGTGTCTTCAGGACATTTTCCATTAAGTAATTTATAGAGTCATTAATCTTCCTTTCGTGTAGTTTCTCCATTATTCATATGATTTCCAAGATGGGACCATAAAAATGATTTAAGCACAATAACCGCACCAAGTACCATTTTACACAGCTTTGCCACGTCGGGTTTTTAACTGAAATGCTCAATCCGCAAATATTGTACCTGCGCTTACATCTACAGTGGTTAATGATGCACGTAAGTATGATGTTATTAAGCTATGCAGCTCTTTTATGCGGATCATTATTATCAGTCGCTCTTCTAGTCATTACATTTCGAAAAAACATCGATATTTTTTGTAAAGGTAATAATTCTTATTAAGCCATTTTTCTTTGGTGAGATTCAATATTTGATGAAAAAAGAAGTGTTTTTTAAAAAACACTTCTTTTCTTTCTTTCATTTCGAAATTATTATAAATATCAATTGACTCAACGTTTGGATTATTGGGTTATCGTTTCATTTTGAGATTACACTTTTAATTAGACCATAGGCATTCTTTTGAGCAGTATGGCTAATGAGGCATGGGGATCTTATTGGATTGGGACCCCAAAGAAACTTGGGCTTTATTACGTGGACCATATCGCGATTTATTACATACTAAGAATAGACATACAACTATTAGCAAGTAGACAAACCAAAGTTGAAAATACGAATTTAGGCAATTGTGGCTTATAGAGGATTTCTATAATTTGGATATGTTATTGTGGGAATCAATCTATTAGAATAGGTTCTACATAGTTATGGTTCAGTCACATTAACACTACTTGAATAAATCACAGATAAATCATTGAATTAAAAATACATAAGAATACAAGAACATCAATCACATAATATAAGAAAGCTATTTGTTTGTGCGTAGTTTTTGAGGAACCGTTTGAATCATTCCGTATTCAAAACGTTTCTCAAAAACTAAAAAATGAATTCATTACAATTCTAATTCACTTTGTTTCTTTTGCCTTGTACAGCGAACGATTTTAAAAATCGCAAAATCAAAGACAAAAAGTCGATTTCCGTATTATTAATGACAAGACTACGATGAAAGTAATAGATAGACGTTGCACACTGTCAACTGATAGCGAGGGAACGAAATCCGGATAATACCATAACTATTACGGGTAGAAAGATTACAGATTGAAACAAATAGTTACTCGTGGTCCGATGATCGCAAAAATTAGAGTCTTGAACATTGAATAGCTTGTATCCATTGACACATTGACGTAACATAGATAATAAATAAATAGGAGTTAATATCATTCCAATTGCCATACAACAGTGAATTAGGCATTTTGGGCATTAAAAGGTATTTGGACTTAGTACTTAGTCCTAAAAAATTACTAATAATTCCGCAACAAAAAACACCATCCTGGCAATGCAAGAGAAGCCTCGAAAAAAATATGAAACATGGTAAATAGTTTTGCATTGGGATCGACTATACCACAATGTCGTCGAGATCAACAAGACGTCTTCGATCACAACTCGTTCCTGCCAAAGAAAAAAAGCGCCAAGCACCATAAATCCAGATGAGGTTTGGTTAAATGGCACGTTGAGTCCCATTGCCGGTATAGAACAATCCTATCAATTGTTGAAAACCCATGTGAGATAAGAGGAATAGGCTATTCGTTTTTAAATTCGGTGACCGAGCAGAGGGTGAAGCACTGCATAGATTATTTGAACGTCCACTATTACCAACCGGGAAGAAAAATAGAATGAGCGTGGGGTAATAATCCATGGTGATCCGAATAAAGTCCATATGCGCCCTTTTAATAAGATTACAGCTAGAAGGCATACATGTACGTATGTGATTCTCCATGGGTATTGGTAAACCAGTATGTAGGGTATAATCGGCGATTTGAAGCATAAGCAATAGGGAATCAAAATATAATATTATTTCAATGCCACAGGATAGGATTGATTAGTTAATTTTGAAAATCTAATGTGGGGTCATTAGGGCCATATAAACCCATACCAGAACTCCTATTAAGAGAAAAAACAAAAAAAAAAAAAAAAAAACAAAAAAAAAAGACAAACAAAAAAAAACAAAAAAAACCAAAAAAAAAAAAAAAAAAAAAAAAAAAACAAAGAAAACAAAAAATGGAGCCCCCGCAGTGTACAAACTAACTTTGTGGCCGAGTCGAGACGTTTCTTTCCTCCAACATGGATTAAAAGTAAATAAACAGGAATTAATTCTAACTCCCCAGCATGAAAAAAAGTAAAAGGTCTCGAGAAGAAAAATAATTCCTATCTGACCGATGTACATTGCTAACATGAGAAAATAGAACAATACGCGAATTCGAGTAACTGGCAAGCAGCTAAGGTAGCTAAGAGTAGTGATAAATCCTGTCAGTAAACTAGGTCTATGAACGCCCATCGCATCCCGTTTCCAGTGAAAATCAAAAAAATAATCTATCCATTTAACTCTTCCTCCGATGGGTTAAGGGATCGTCAATTGGAAAGATAACAAAAACATAGGTCGTTAGAAGGACTCCACACGAGCAATAATATAGATACCATCTAAACATAGTATTTCCTTTATGAGGAAGAAAAGAAACTGGAAAACCGCGGATTATCGGCAAAAACAAACGTATTGTCAACCAGGAAATTAACTCGTTATAAAGACAAGATTTACGTTTTGACCAGAAAAACCCGTGCTGGAATAGATAAGATTTTCTCGAGTAGGGCTTTTGGCGGTATAAAGAGGACTCAATTGCTCAAGGGGATTTTTTTTGTAAAGTATCAATAACCTAGACCATGCTTGGCGAGTGTTTAAATGATAAATATAAAAACAAGGACACTCAAAAAAATCCGTGGACAGGCGGTATTCCAAATTCTCTTAACCCACACAGTCCTCGGTTCTTGGTGCGGAAGCAATTTGCTAGCGTACATCCGTCACCAAAGGTATCATTTCCTACCTACTGTGGGGCAGCTGTACACATTGAGTACCACCAATACATGTATACATAAAGTTTTACTGAATGTGATGGATCATCAATTCCAGGTTTGAACATCCAAACTTTCAATCTGGTAAGAAAATTAGTTTTATTAAGACACCAGACGACGCAGTGGTTTCTTAAAAATTTTAACGAATAAATATATTTTCTAAATCTGTTCATGAGAAAAAAGCCAAGACCTTGGATTTCCGTTTCCAAAAATCATGATCATACGGAGCCACATGTGGAAATTAAAATTGGCCGACAAAACAAAGTGATCAATACATTCAAATCAATATGTCAATATTATATGTGAAATATGAATAATAAAAATACAACTAAATATATTCATATTTGAAATATGAATATATTAAAAATAAAAATAACTTAGGAATGTAATTTTATTTTAGTACTATGCTTAACAGATTATTATTTACTAATATTATTTTAGGATTTTATTATATAATTTTATAAGATTCTACGTATTATATTATACTATTATAATATTATACCGTATATTTAATATTATATAATAACAATAAAGTATATTATTATATAGAATACATTAAAAATACAAAATACATGAACAAATACATTTAAAAACATTAAAATTAAAATACATTAAAATTAAAATACATTAAAAGGTGTTGACTTTTTTATAATCTAAAATTTAAATACATTTAAAACTAAATAAAAATAACAAAATAAAAAACGAAATAAAAAATTAAATACCATTTAAAATTAAGAATATAATTATTTTCCAGTACGGGGAATATGCACAAAGTGAAAGAAAGTAGAAAAAGCATAGAAAATATTCCCAATGTAATTTTATTTTCTATGCTTTATCATGTTGTGCGCGTGTCTGATTTATATGATCATATAACTGATTATCACATATTGAAGCCTTGATAATTATCACTAAGTATGCAACACAATTCGATTGATTGATACGAGTTGATTTTCTGTTTCGATGACATCGACGCGAAAACAAAGCTCGACAAAAGCTGCTTTCCAGCAGCGCAACGCTATAATAAAGGAGTGAGAAAAGTTTCCTTGTAATTTGGCGACGTATTCAAATATATCAGAAAATGTTACAAGATAATTTTAACCGAATTCGTATACGTCAAGACACCATAAGTGCTCTAACCAGGTTTGATTTTGATCAATCCATAGAGGACCGATAGAAAAGAAATAAACAATCAAAAAAGTACATTGATCGAACATCATTGACTAACTCCTTTCTTCACTCTCGATTCATGTCAATATGAACATTCAAGCGAGTCGATTTTGTATTTATTAGAACTTTCTAATTTAAACAAACTTTTATTCTTTTAAAATTAAGTATTTTCTTGGCGACCCTAGTAATTGCATATCAAGGAAACTAAAAGAATTATTAGCCATTAGTTCAAGAGATAAAAATCTGTCGATAAATGAATCCCAATTTGTTGAAAACGTTACTTATTAGGTATGTTATATAATCTGGTTTGATCTTGTGTCCAATAATCACGTACCACGGACGGTCTGTATAGTAGTAATTAGTGAAAAAAGAATACTTGTACAAACCCAGTGAAGGGACTCCATCTCCAATGGTCAAAAATACGAATCTTGGAAAGATTCGAACCATTCATTGAAACATTACCGCAAAATGATAAGAATTTACGGCTACCACATAAATAAGTAGCTGTGCGGCAGCTACCAAAAAGAGTTCGATGGAAGTAGAAGAAGGATATACAAACAAGAACCAACTCCACCGAAAAAAGCAGAATAACTAGGATTGGTAAGTAATACTACACCCAGACCCCTAGTATAAGAACTGACCCCAGAAAGCTACAAGAATATCATGTATTGGTCCAGGTAAATCCATTATGTATAATATGTAAAAAAAATATAAGTCAAATCATGACTCTTACTAAATGGTCCAGGAAAGGAAACGGTTACCCCATTTTTCTTGTATTGATAGGTTCCGATTAGGTATATGAATGTCCTAATGAAATTAATCTTAAGATGGATTACTTTTATATTAATTTTATATATGGATATTAATCATTTTATATATAGATATTAATTTTATATATAGATATTAATTTTATATATAGATATTAATTTTATATATAGATATTAATTTTATATATAGATATAATTATTTATTGGGCCAATCCTACTACTTTTATCCAAAAGAAAAAGAATAAAAAAGTAGTTTACAATTGTATATTTCGAAATCGTGAGAAAAGATATTATCCGTTAAATCAAAGAGTGGTTATCACCAATCTATAGTTACTAATTATTAGTTGTTAGGTACTGACCAATTATTATTAATAATTATTGTAGTTACTGACCAACCAAAATAAAAAAGTTTTGATCTTTATTATCAAAACAAATCTTAGTAATCGGTAATCGTTCTTGAATCAAAGGGTTTATCTTTCTCTATTTTGATTGAGTCGAATTCATAACTGTTGAATTGTGTAATCTCCAATACATGGAATGGTAAACGAATCAAAGCAAATTGATTATAATTTCAATTCGTGACGATCATAAGTAGAAAGCTCATATTCTTCAGTCATGATAAACCGTTTGTGGGCCAATCACTCGACACAGTTAACACAAAAATATACAGACCCCGAAATCAATACTATAATGCAGCAATTGGCTTTTCATATCTCTTCAATCTCCAATCAACAACAGGTGTAGATCTATTGGGCATACACGAACACATACTTCGCAAGCAATACAGTTATCAAATCAAAGTGAATTCGACCCGAAAACGCTCTGATGTAAGTGATTTATATAAGGATATGGTGATAGTGACAGGTAAACGGTTTGTGGGGATAAGGTCATTATGAAACTGTGCCAAGATACCTGCAGCTCGTATGTTGTCTGACCATAATTCTGAACCCAGTTACCATGGGACAAATATGCTAGAACTCCCATAATAAATTGTGATTCTTTCTCTGTTTGAAGAGGTTATGAATCTAGAATATCGTTATCGTATTACTGTTAGTTAGAGTGAAACATAGTTGGGAGAGGTTGTCAATAATAGTGAACCCAAAGAATAGGTAAAAGAAATTTCAATCCAAGAATTAAGAGTGGTCATGCTCATCCTAGGGTAAGGGCCATCTTGTTTGGTGATGAGAAATGAAACAGAAAAAAAATAAGCTTAACATAATGTAATAAAGATACAATTGATCATGCCCCAAAAACTCCAGATATTTTTTTGTTTTATTCCGAAAAGCTCAGGAATGGATAGTACGGAATGATAAATGTCCACCCACCTAAGTAAAGATACCGTTACGCAAAACGAAGAAGCTAAAGATTTAGGTAAGAAGCAAGATAAAATAAACCAATCGATAACTGAATATTCGGTTTGATAAACCGATACTAAATTCCTCCTACGCTTCTGCGTAAAATCACAGGGGCAATCTCTAACATTAGATAGAGAAGGAAATTAGGTTGAAAACTTATAAAACAATCCTATGGCTGACGCCATAGATCCACACCAAAAGTCATATTTGGACTGTGCCTTCAACTATATCAAGTACTGAACGGTTAGATAATTATAGTCGATATAACATTATGTTTCCATGTATTACAAACCGTCCTGAGACCTCAGCTTCATACCATAGGCTCCTCTATGGCCACAAATAAATGTAAGGGACCGGTTCGAGAATCACCCCTTTCTTTTGGAAGGTAAACTAGAATAAAGAGTATATCAGAAGTCCAAAATTAAACCAAGGAATCGTGTGCTTAGAATAAAAAAGTGCTCGGAATTAATCTCATACCTTATGATAATAAAATGTATTTTTATTTGTTCGGTAAGACTCGCCCTTCAATAAAAATATCGTTATATGCAATAAAATCTAAGAATTTAAAGGAATTAGGATTGGTCCTTAATTTGATAAAAATTACCCATAGGATGGGAAAAAAGAATAAATAAATACAATATCTTTTTATTCATTCGATTTATTACATGCATTATTAAATCCATTCTTTTGTTCCTGTTATTCGCATCTCAGAAGAGGTAGAGGGTACTTTGAAAAAATAAAAAAAAAAAGAATAAGGGATTAATTCGTTATGGATAGTCTTTAGTTAATCAGTGAATAGGAGAATACTCTAGATCGGAATCGTCGGGAAGTACTGCTTGATTCAGTTCTACCAACTTAAAAAGTCCCTATTGATCGTTATCATTTTTTATTTTTTTATAATTTTTTTTTTTTGTTTATGTGAAAATTTCTTTTTTTGATACCTTAATTATCTTCTATACTAATCCTTTTGCACTTGGTGGTTCCAACCGTCCACGGATTTTGTTGATTGATTACGGCATGGTAATAAATACAAGACAGTAATGAAAAATCCAGACAGTGATCTTACACCCGCTTCAAGATATGCGGCTAATGCACAGAATCTTAATCTTGGGGGAACAGTTTACACTGCTATGTTTACTTCAACTTTATCTTGTTACATACAGAAATGAGATTTTATCTTCTACTGCAAACTTCTAAGTTGTTTTGTTTCACTCCAGGTATAACTATATGGTTAAACTCATTGACCCGAAGATGAATAAAAAATAAAATAACTATTCAATACATTACATTAAAACTTCTTTCCTTTTACTTTCTAGAAAGAAGTATAAAGTCATGTCAACGAATCACACGTAGAGATATTGATAAACAAATAGAGTCGGGGATTCATAACTAATGAATTGAGCAGCAGCTCGCTATAGACCACCTGGAAAAGGGATATTTATTATGCGTCCGTATCCTGGACATAATAGCCCAATAGGAGCAAGACTTGAAAGGCGACCAATAAAAAACACCTATACTGAGATCGGCTTAAATGAGGCGAACCCAAAAGGAATACTAAATAACTAGTAGAATGATATGACCACTATAGACGGTTACAATTACTAAACAAACGAACATCTCCTCTAGATGGGAGAAGGTTCTTCTTTAAAAAGTAGTTTTAGTCCATTGCTAGAGCTGGAAGAATTCCCAAGGGGCCGAATATTCAGGCCAATACGTTGTTGTATCGCTGCAGATATTTCTCTTTCTAACCACACAATTACTAGTACCCCTATGGTTAATTCCCATATAGGGTCACAATGGGGTACAAAGATCCATATGCGTCCATATACGCTTTTAAGGATTACGAAGAGAAAAAAGAATGATAGTTGTATTCTGTCGTACAATTATCATTTCAACGATAACCTCCCATAATGATATCTCTACACCTAGTATCGTCATGATATCAGCCAATTTCATTCTTTTAACTAGCTGAGGAGAATTTGCAAATTATGAAGACGGGTGGACGAATTTTCCATCTCCAAGGAAAACACTATTATCTCCTATCATAAATTCCTATTCCCTTTTGGGGCTTCGACTCTCAGTAAAGTTCTTGTTTCGACAATTCAAAATTGGGTGAGTTTTTTATCCAAATAAATCTATATTCAAAATCATTCTTCGGAAATCTTTTTGCCTATCACCCAAGCGTCGGACTTTCTAAATTCGCATAGGGTCCTCCAGGGAATTCCTTCTAGAGCAGGTGAATTATTTTTTAGATTCCCTCATTCACATTAGTAATAAATAACGAGATAACGAATCTCCTTCTTTTGCCATTGGACTTTCCCAATCGAAGTCATTGAACACTCATAATTATCAATTTCGAAGATCCCATTGTGTTCCCAGAAGCTCGTAACATCGGTCCTGATAAACCCCATTTATGCTTCCTCTACACCAAGAATGGCCCACTCCTTCGACTCGCTCCAAAAAAAAAAATGGGGATTCGCGCCGTAAGAGTTTTTGATATTCAACAAATCCTGTTAAAAAATATCGCAAAAAATCCAAACAGTTATCTATCCAGCCATAAGGTCGATCGGCAGCTACTCCTCCGAATGCGGAAATAATTTGCATCATTCGCATACCTGTGGCGGCTTCGAAAATCATATATCAATTCTCTCTATCTGAAAATATCGGAAAAAGGGAGTCTGCGCGCCGATATCGCCATAAAAGGCCCAAGCCAAACAATGGAACGCTATACGGCCTCAAGCTCCAGCATAATACTCTGATATAGCTGCACCGTTTAGGTACTTGAACATTTTTCCATGTCGGGTGCAATTTACCGTTATTGCCTCTGGTTGAAACATAGTAGCTAATAATCCCAACGTGTACATAAGGCAGTATGTATAATTGTTCGGTTTTCCGTATTTTTTCCATCCCTCTGTGTAAATAGCCCAATATGGGTTCACAGTCATAACATCTTCCCATCGAGAGTAACGATCAGTCGAAGAACACCATGCATGGATGGGTGGTGAGGACCCATATTAACTATCATTGAAATCTTTTTTGTAAGCCGGTACAAGTAGATCTTTTCTTCCGTAATTCATGATTCATTGAATTTCCTCAAAAAAGTAGGAGGTTCAGTCAAAATAAAAAATACTAGAAAAAATACTATACTAATTCAACGATTGTAATTAACGATTTTTTGGCTCCCGACCGACTATCCAACTGGTCAATTAATTTTTATAACGCGCTCTATTTTTCTTGACAAATAAGCCAGCAGACGTTGACGTTGTTCTCAGAATTGTTTGTCGATCTTGTGAGAACAAAAGCTTGTTGTGCAAATCCAAATGTGAAGTAAGTCTTCGTATCTTATTGGGAGACAGACTTAATATTGAAATTCAACAGAACCCCTGTTTTTTGATGCTTTTATTTCTTGTGGAGAGTGAAAAATGAATGAATTTTGACCAGAACAACTGCTTTTATTAGCTTGTTCTTTTCTTTTCTGTTCATGCCATGGGATTTACCGATCAGGAAAAATAAAATAATCATTATTTAATTAGGTCAATTGTTTGATCTAGTACACAGCAAAAATATGATTAGAGTTTATCCAGTTGTTCTATCAAATCCAAATGTCCATTGATTAGATAGAAAGAAAAGGATAATCTATTTAAGAAAAGGATATAAGATATTTCTGCAGTTACGAAAGAGAATGATGATATCTTTGCACATAAAAAGATTCGGTGTAGAATTTAGTCTAGATTCAATTGAAAGTGATACACAGTGAAAATCGCTATCATGTACCAGAACGTAACACACCATGTATGCGTACATTCTTTCGGTTTGTACTTAGTCGCGGGAAAAGAGGCATTCCGTGACTTAGATAGTGGAAAAAAATATACGTATTTAAAGAATTTCTGAATCGTGGACTATCAGGTACGTATCCTGACATACTGAACCGACTTACCGTGTGTGTATCAAAACAATAGCGATTCATACAAAGCTAAAATTCTAATCGGTAATTGGGCCAAAGAAAAATTTGCATTTACCAGACCCGAATTTATTTAAAATCCGTATTAAGGACGTTGTTCCTCATTCAAAAATTGTTCAGAGTTATTATGTTGTTCGTTGCACAAATACGGATTTCTATTCAAAATATCCCGATTATGAGTTGAAACAAATTAGAATTCTCCAATCTCTAGACACGTTCTAGGAGAGAGAATATTTTCAGGAACAAAGAAATATAAGGATCTTGATCCCATTCACAAATATATTGCCATTGTAGCTCCAGTGGATTTTTTTAAAAATTTCTTCTTATCAACATATCTTTTCTTAGTTTTTGCTATTAATTGGTGTTTACTCTATCGACCAATGAAATACTATGGTGTGATATATATGAATTTTCCATCCCTTCTAAAGAAGACGAATTGGTTCGATAAGTAATAATTCCCATTTATACTTTTGTAAGAGCTTTATCTTCTGAATCAGAATTACATCCAGATGTATCTCTACTCTTTGAATCGAGGGGTTAGTTAATTTACAGTGGATTTATCAATCTAAGTAGGAGACAAATATATCCTAACATTATTAAAAATTTTGTGATTTCAAGGGGGTGCATCCAATCTTAATTGAAAAATAAAAAATTTTTCTTCAGGACAAGGCTAGTTCTCCTTCCTTATTTTCTGGATTTTTTTTTTTTTTTTACCTTTTTTTAATGTTTGATTCGTGCAATCCATCTTCAGGGATATTCCTTTTGGTTTTGTTTTTGGGTCTGATACAAGATTTGATGACCCTCTTTTTCTTGGTTGGAATTTGAAATTCTTTTAACGGAATCTTTGATGTTTTGATTTTGAATACTATTTTTTCATTTTGATTTTGACTAATATTTTTTTCATTTTGATTTTGACCTAATATTTTTTTGATTTTGACTAATATTTTTTGATTTTGATTTTGACTATATTTTTTTGATTTTGACTAATATTTTTTTTGAGTTTTGATTTTGAATAATATGTTTTTGATTGGACTAATATTTTTTTGATTTGATCTTGACTAATATTTTTTTGATTGACTAATATTTTTTGATTTGTGATTTTGATAGATTTTTTGATTTTGATTGACTATATATTTTTTTGTTTTTGCTTTTGAATAATATTTTTTCATTTGGATTTTGAATAATATAATGTTCATTTGATTTTGACTAATATCATTTTCATAATTAATATTAGAAAGAAGAATTGATTGGTATGATCCACGTGTAATCTTTAGCATCAAAAGGTAACACAATTCTGGGAAGAACCAAGGTTATAGATTTTGATATGGGAATATTCGATTCATTCCCATCCAATCAAAAAATTTTGTTTGATGAGTCTTAGTCTTAGTATTTTTATAAATTTCGGTACCGATTAAATATCGGTCCAGTCTTCAATATCACTATTGTTCTCAATATCACTATTGTTATCAATATCACTATTGTTTCTAGGCAAAAATGAAGAATTCTAATAATCCAAATATTTTCTATCCAGATTTTTATGGTATCACTAAAATATTCCTTTTGTTAGTAAACATCAATGTCATATTTAGCAATACATAAAACGATTCGGGGTTCAGTGTGTATGAGTCCTACTATTCCCCAATTTGATCTTCATTGATAAAGATAATATATGTAGTGTTTTTTTAATTTTTCTTGTCGACTCGTCGTAAATCCACTGCATAACAATTTTCATTTATGTAATGAATTTAATCCGGTCTTTTTCTTTTTTATATGAATACAATTCTGATCTTTATTTGTGAAGGGACAACGTGCTTGACTCTATTTCGCCATTTGTCGTCCTAACGAGGACCATTTGCTCCGAGAAAAAATTATATTGATAAGGGACCCTTTACCCAGTTTGCAGTATTCATTCCAGACTTATTAATTTATATGCTTGATTTGGAATCAAATATCCTAGTGTCAACAATAAATACTTTACTTGTCTTTAATAAAAGGTAGGTCGTGATCGTGATAGTGAAGTACAGATCTCAGGTGATGGTGTTAACTAATGGGTTTTGTGAACCATTTGTAAAATACATTGTTGGGACAAGGAAGATAAGTCGTGATAGTGTTGAAATCCTTCTAATATTAGGATTAGAAAAGGACTTTTTTATAGTCGAAATAAAGGCAGTGTATCTTGATCTGTTTCATTCAATTCTTCTGATTTTTAATCGTTGTAAACTGGATCATTGATAATGTTTTTTTAAAAGGTTGGCATTAACCTTAGAAATGGAACCATACATTGCAAGATCTCTATGTAATTTTTTCCAATAAAGAGTTCATAAAATAATGTGATTTTGCGTATTATCGGTATTTTTCTTTGAAGTATCTGCCAATTTTTTGTAATTCGGTATGTTATCATGTAGGCTGGAACTATGTTCTTCTTGTCTTTTTGATCTCTATTTGATTCATTATGTGATTGTTTATCAGCAAGATCTTTCATTTTTTTTCTATGAGTAAATAATGTGTCCAATTCAAGATCGAATTGAATGGTCGATTCGTGAAATAATGGATTATTTTTTTTTGAATCTTGGCATTTTCATTTGGTTCTTACTGTTCCCCCTTCCTCAAATGCAAATACAAGAAATTTGGTTCACTTTTTCAAGTTTCTTCAATTATGTCGTTTTAGAATAGAACTGTTCGTTTTAGACAACTAGAACTATGTCGTTTTAGAACTAGAACTATTCGTTTGAGAACTCTTTTTAGAATCGGGTTTTAGAACTAGAACTATTTGATGACCCATCTGGTTTTTCTTTTGAAATTTTAGAGAGAGTTCTTTTTATACTTTTCTAATTAGTTTTTTGAGGTTCCTTTATATGGGTCAAAAAAAGAAGGTTGGTTCGGGAGAACAAGAAGGGAGTTCCGTTCCATTCACCAAACTGTTAAAACAACTAACATTTTCTCTTTTTTCCATTTTTTTCATTGGATATCCATGAGAGATGTATATTTTAGATCTTCGCCACAGGTTTGAAACAGAAAAGGAAAATAAAATCTTAGCTGAATACCATCGTTAAAACAATCTTTGGGCAAATTCTGTTTGAAATGGAACACCATTATAGGCATTTAACATGTATTCTCCTATTCATTCCTTCACTCCTACTAACACTCGGGGAATTGGAAAACATAACATACGTCCAATATTTTAGCATTATCAATGAGGCACTACAAGTTTTTTTAAAAAAGATTGGGTATCCGGCATCAACCTCTTATTGCTTGAGCAAATATAATGAATCCCAAATTTCTGATATTGTGATCCGTTCAGCTTCATCTTTGTTTTTTTCTACTCGTCTTTTTTTCCCAGGTTTGTCTCTTCATCTTCCTCCTCAAATTCGGAAAGTTTGGATTCGGGTTTCCCCCCACGAATTCCGAAAAAATAAGATTAAATATCGAAGCTATACTCTATCAAAAAAAAAGAAAAAAAAAAAAGCATCTATAAAAAAAAAGAAAAAAAAAACAAGACTTTGTCTATTCGATCCAAAAAAAGCGGGGAAGGAAAATTTGTTTGAAATATTTCCCAAAAACTGTTTTACGTTGAGCACGCATGGATCCTTGGATTATACCCCGATTAAAATCTGGTTGTTGCGAATAAACGTATCAAAGCCACCTCTCTGCTTCTGCTTGATCCTATTATCAGTATCGGGATCCGGAATCCGGGGATTGTTATCGTAAGATCACCACCGTTAGCTTTTATTGAACTACTATATAATCTCCTTCTGTTTCTCCATTTTATTGATCCGTCTCTATTCATCGGTCAAGTTGTCTGACCGTGGGAACCTTTTTACTGATTTCTTCTAATTCCACTGGATTTTTTTTCAGTGTTGTTTGTCATTTGGTGGGTTGTTGTAACTGATTCGGAATACAAATCTCAAGGATTTGCTTACTTTCGAATTAATTTCTTCTTTCCTTCTTCCATAAAAATAAAGAAGATTCACGATGACCGTTAAGAACAATTAACAATTAATTAACTGATAGTTCTCAATCAAGCGGATTCTTTTCATGATGTTCAAATTCTCAGAAGGAATTGTAGAAATAGGAAAGAGCACATGAACTTATTTATCCAAAACGTTTTCTATGGATTACATTTTTTCTTATGTAGAAGTAATAAATCATTTTGTAGAATACATTAATCACTGTGTGGACGTAATAAATCATTCATGGCAGGTAGTGAATAGGAAGTTTTTAGTCCACGATACGTCCTGTTCAAAAAAGGATCATAGCTTTGGCAAGGATTCTTGCTCATTCTCATCGTTGCATATTGGTCCTTTTTTCAAGTATATCTGAGACGAGATACCTTCTTCTCTGTCTTCTCTTTTCTCTCTAGAGTTTTTATTCGACTTATCAATCATGCTCATGTAGTATTTTTTTGCTATTGGTAGAACCCAATTTAATTCATATAGGTCTTCCTGGAGAAAAATTTTCTGTCATGACAAAGACATTTTGCGTTCTATCATTTACGAAAAGTGATAAATAGGCGGAATATGTAAAAGAATTTTGTTTTCCATCAATGAACAACGTATAAAAAATATATTGGACATTTCATTTGTACACATTTTTCAAATATCGATATTTTTTATTAATCTCACTGGGGACGATTCCACCGCTGATAATCGAAAATGAAAAAGTTTTTAAAACCAAAAAAAATAGGTTTTTCAAAGTCAAAGCAGAAAAAAAGTCTTTTCTTTTCTCTTTTCCAGTTTATCCATTCCCAGTATCTTGATAGGATCAAGATAAGAATCTCGTTAAACCTGGCTATCTTTATCGCATGTGTCTTTAAAGGAAAGTGGAATTCAGGCTTTGTTTTTTCCTTTCCATTCACTCGGATCTCTCCGTTTAATCTATTTTGTCCGGATCCTCGGTTCTGCCGAAAAAGGGAGGGTCTTTTTCGGTGGATCCCTCTTGTTACTGTTTAGTCTCTCCTTTCTGGAAGTTGTTTCTACACGCTTCTTCCTCACTTCTACATCGCTTTCTTCCGCACTTTCTACATCGCTTTCTTCCTCACTTTGTTCCCCTTTCTTCCTTTCTGACTTTTCTGACTTTTCTGACTTTTCCTGAGGTTTTTCAGTTTCTAGTGACAATAGGCGACGGCATTCTGCCAAATAGTAGAACACAGGTGTAAATCAGAGAATACTAAAAATTCGAGCCATAGAATTTCTTCAAATTGACACAAGGTACCATTAGATTTAGCAGGTCCCTATTAGATTTAGATCGGAAAATAGAATGAGTGTTGCAGTACCCTCCAGAATAATACCAATCCAACCCATTTCATGAAGAAAATGTAACCAATTAACAACCAATAAAACTACTGTACCAATACATCTGTTGTTGCATCGAAACATATAAATGTTGACTAATCTGGCTAAAGTTGAACTTGGTAAAATGAAATGGATTGAATAATTGAAAATTGAGATATTTCAGAAATACACATTGAATGCTGAGATTAGCGCATGGATTTCTGGTAGTAGACCAAATCAACAAAGTTTTTGTGAGTTGGTCCAGAAGCAAATGAAACAAAAGATAGGGTAGAACTAGGACAGTGGTATGTAGAGGTATACCCAATGCTAGATGCCAGAGGCGGCATAAATAGATCGATATGAACAGCATGAGCTGTCCGTAATAAACCAGTTGTTGCTGATACCCCTTCATCGGTTACTTCTTCCAGAACCCGAGCTCGAAGAAGGAAAGAGTAAGAGGGCCTATGGAGGAATGTGGGTCAAGCAATTCCATAATAGAGTCGACCAAAAGACGAATTTATTCCTTCATGCATAAGTATAATAAATTACCAAGTAGAAAGATTTAAAATATCATCCAAACCCCCTTTTTCTTTTCCTATTACAATTCTTGATTTTATTGATGGATTTCTTACTTCCATATATAGAAAACGGAAAGACTATAAAATTCCATCTCTTATGTCAATGACAACAAAGGGAATTATTAAGGAATGGAATGGGGATATAATGGAATATAATGAAATAGAGCCACTTGGCGTTTCCCTATGAAATGAGCGTTGGACGGAGCCACTACGAAGAGTTCCGGAGTTACGAAGGAAAGCTTCGACGCATTTGTTCCATTGTTGAGAACGGGGTTTGAACTCCATAGGTCCCGAATCTCCCGTTGTTCCTCAGGTGAGCTCAGCTGGTATAGCGGTCGCTGTTTTACTGACTGGTCGATGTTTCGAAATCCTACTTGGGGAGATTCTGATTCATTCTTAATTAAAATAATGAAGATGGTAATTAAGGGCTCCGCTTTGACCGTTAGGAGTAGTTAACCCGTTCGTCTGTCTTGTTTCTATTGCATTCTATCTCATCGTATCACTTCTGTTTCTACGATATTTGAGAATCGCCGTCATACACCTCTCGTAATCCGGGATAATCCCTTGTTAATAGTCCCATTCAGAATTCTCCGAGATGTACTACAATGGCATCAAAGTGCAGTCATCGATTTTTCCCGTAGGCCACAAATTCCGCGAGCACACAATTAATGACGAGGAACGCATGTTTGCTATGCACTATACTTTGTACTACTTTGCTCTGCTATTCTGCCCAAGCCTGGCCTGAGGAGAGTTACGGGGATTAAAACACAAATATGCTGATTCCGGTCTTGGTTACTATATGTATGGCTCGAATCTTTCAACCACGATCATACAAAGAAAAAGTAAGGCCATTCCCTTTCGACAAAAGGGAAGGTTGTGGGCGAGGAGGGATTCGAACCCCGACACCGTGGTTCGTAGCCAGTGCTCTAATCCTCTGAGCTACAGGCCACCCCACCGTCTCCACTGGATCTGTTACCCGTGAGTAACCCCAAAAAAGGAACCTTTCTCCTCTCCTCCTCCATTTCATTTCGGGTTAAGAAGCTGTTAAAAGGCGTTTCTCTCTATCTAGAAGAAATAGAACAGTGCGTTCCGAGGTGTAGTGATAGAGGAGATGTCCTAATTGGGGTTTTGATACGACGACCTTGCATCTTTTTCATTTTTATCTCTTTCTATTCAAATATGAAAAAGTAAAATAAGGGTGTTAGCTTTTTATCATTCTGGCGTCGAGCTCTTTTCGCAGGACTCCCCTACAGTATCGCATCACCGCATAGGTTTCACCACAAGTTCGGGATGGTTGGTGTGGTTTCCTCTACGCCTGGACACCAGAATATCGAAAACCCAAACCCTGAACGAAGAAAGGCTGAGATAAAAGCATATTGAGCTATTGATTGTGAGAGCCCCAATTCTTGACGTGGAAGGGACAGCCAAAGACCTCTGCCCTTCCATCCCTTGGCTAGATAGAGAGGGCGGGCCGAAGCTTTGGTTTTTCATTTTGTCAAACAGTTGAACATGAAAATAGATGGCGAGTGCCTGATCGAATTGATCAGGTCGTGTAGGAACAGGTTCAAATCTCTCGGTCTGTTCGGATGCCTCAGCTGCTACATCCTCTGCCCTTCCACTTGACCACCTATCGTAATGATAAACGGCTCGTCTCGCCGTGGACCTTAGCTTGGATCTCAATACTTTTCTTTCGCTCCATCCCCGCAGGGACATAGAACCCGTCCGTCTGTCTCGCTGTGCCTAACCGGGGCTCTGGGGACGTCGGAATAAGAAGAGACTCATCTTTTGGGGTGGCTGCTACTTAGATTCTTTCAGCAGTTATCCGCTCCGCACTTGGCTCCCCAGCGTTACCGGTGGCACGATACTGTACAAACCCACCAGAGGTGGCTGCCTTCCCGTCCTCTCGTACTAGTGAATGTTCCTCTCAATGCTCTAGGCGCCCGCAACCGGATATGACTCGGTAGAACTGTCTCACGACTTTCTAACCCAGCTCACGTACCGCTTTATGGGCTAACAGCCCAACCCTTGGAACATACTACAGCCCCGGTGGCGAAGAGCCGAATCGGGTGCCAAACCTTCCCGTCCGCTGTGAACTCTTGGGGAAGATCACCTGTTATCCCTAGAGTACTTTTTATCCGTTGAGCGACGGCCCTTCCACTCGGCCCGTCGGATTCACTAAGCCGACTTTCGTCCCTGCTCGACGGGTGGTCTTGCAGTCAAGCTCCCTTCTGCCTTTGCACTCGAGGGCCAAATCTTCCGTCCGGCCCGAGGAAACCTTGCAACGCCTCCGTTACCTTTTGTGGGAGGCCTACGCCCCATAGAAATGTCTACCTGAGACTGTCCCTTGGCCCGTCGGTCCCGACACAATGTTAACTTCGAGCTCTTTCCAGAGTGGTATCTCACTGATGGCTCGGGCCCCCCGGAAGGAGCCTTTCTTCGCCTGTCCACCTAGAGCTGCGCAGGAAAGGCCCAAACCCATCCCAGGAAATTAAACTTCATAGGGTCTTTCGGTCCATGCGGGTAGTCCGCATCTTCACAGACATGTCTATTCACCGGAGCCTTCTCTCCGAGCCAGTGCCCCAATCGTTACGGAAAACGCCTTTCGTGCGGTCCGGAACTTACCCGACAAGGTTTTTCGCTCCTTAGTGACCGTTATAGTTCCGGCCTTCCGCCTTCACCGTGGCTTCGGTCGCCGGCTCCCCTGTCGTCAAGCACCAACTTCCTTGACCTCCTCCGGCACTGGGCAGGCGTCATCCCCCATACATGGTCTACGACTTTGCGGAGACCTGTGTTTTTTGGTAAACCGAGAGTCGCCCGGCCTGTCACTCGCTGCTTGCGACCCCCTTTGTGAGGAGCACCCTCTTCTCACCGCAATTTACGGGGCTATTTTTGCCGAGTTCCTTAGAGAGAGGTTGTTTCGCGCCCTATTATGCGCTACCTACCCACCTGTGTCGGTTTCGGGTACTGGTCCCCTTTTGTTGAAGGTCGTTCGAGCTTTTCCTGGGAGTATGGCATGGGTTACTTTCGCGCCGTAGCGGCCTGTACTCGGACATTGGCTCGAGGCATTTCTCTACCCGCCCTCTTTACCCTAAAGCAGGTCCCTTGCGTCCTTTGAACCGATAACATCCTTCGGCTAACATGGCCCCTCCGTCCCTCGGGTACCAACAAGGGGTAGTACAGAATATTCACCGTTGTCCATCGACTACGCCTTTCGGCTGATTCTTATGCCCTGCCTCAATCACCCCCTTGGACGAACCTTTGCGGAGGAACCCCTTATGTTTTCGGGTCATTTGATTCTCACCAGTGTTTTTTCGTTACTCAGCCGACTTCTCACTTCCCTTCGGTCCACATCCTGCTTGCGCGGGTGCTTCGCCTAAGGCGGAACGCTTCCCCTAAAACCGATTTCATTTTTACATCCCACGCTTCGGCAGCATCGCTTAGGCCCGTTCATATACTTCGTCGCAAGAGCGCTCGAATCAGTGAGCTATTACGCACTCTTCAGGGTGCTGCTTTCTCGGCAAAACCTCCTGACGGCTCTGAACCCCTACCCTACCTCCTTTATCACTGAGCGGTCATTTAGGGGCCTTGCTGGTGGATCCCGGGCTGTTTTCCCCTCTCGACGATGAAGCTTATCCCCCATCGTCTCATGGCCGACCTATCCCTCTTATTTTTTGGGTCAATTCTATTATTCAGAGTTTGCTCATTTGTACGCCTCGCGGCCCGCACTCGAAACAGTGCTTTTAAACCCTAGCTTGTCCGTCCACTGCTGCGCTCAAACGCATTCGGGAGAACCAGCTAGCTCTGGGTTTCGAGGGACTTTCACCACCCCAACCAACAACTCCATCCGCTGATTCTTCAACAGCATTCGGTTTCGGACCTCCACTTAGTTTCACCCAACAAGCTTCACCTGTTCTGGATGTATCACCCTGTTCGGGTCCCATCGCAGATGACATCGCCCTATGCAGACTCGCTTTCCGCTACGGCTTCCGGTGTGTTCCCTTAACCAGCACTGCCTATTAGCTCGCCGGCTCATCTTCACAGCACGCGGTCAGAAATCCCATCCTCCTTCCCCTGCTTTGGAGCTCACGGTTTCATGTTCTATTTCACTCCCCGATGGGGTTCTTTTCACCTTCCCTCACGGTACTACTTCGCTATCGGTCACCCAGGAGTAATTATCCTTGCAAGGTGGTCCTTGCTGATTCGACACGGGATTCCACGTGCCCCATGCTACTCGGGTCAGGCGTAAGCTAGTGAAGCTTTCGTGCTACTGGACTTTTTCGCCATCTAGGGGCAGCATTCATCCACCGCTTCGCCTAGCAAGCACGACGCCTTTATGGCTCTCCCACAAACCCCCGTTTTCACGGTTGGGCTGCTCCCATTTCGTCAGCCGCTACTACGGTAATCGCTTTTGCTTTCTTTTTCCTCTGGCTACTAGATGTTTCAGTTCGCCAGGTTGTCTCTGCCTGCCCATGATTCACAGCAGTTCGAAAGGTGACCTTTCGGGAGCGCCGGATCTATGCTTATTTTCAACTCCCCGAAGCATTTCGTCGCTGCTACGGGTTCACTTTTCCCCCCTCGTCTCTGGTGCCTAGTAATACACCGTAAGCCTTTCCTCGTTTGAACCTCCCATTACGTTGAGCTATGCCACCTAAGTGCTGCTAAATATAAGGATCTTATCTACGTCGCATTAATTATAAATCATAAATGAACTGCCGAATTGGGTGCATCATAGTATCAGCTAGTTCACGGGCTGTAGATAAGCGGACCGTTCGAACCCTGACTCGCACCATTGTACACCAACCGCCTCTCGGCTACCCCTAGCTATTCTACCATAGAGGCCCCGATAGCATAACTCCCCCCCGAACCAGCTTAAACTTTCATCGTACTGTGCTCTCCAAAGAGCACTCTCTCAAAATCTCAAAAGGTGCTGAGTTGGAATCCCATTCTAAGGATTCTGTGGTTCCGTAGAATCCAGCTACAGAGACCCGGACGGATAGCTCTACCTCCCCCTTTTTTCCGCGCCCGACTCTTTGGTCTTAAGAATGCTGGTTTTAAGAACGAGTTATTGCCCTTCTCCGACCCTTACGTTGCCCAACCGGAGAGCGGACAGCTAAATGCGTTTCCCTTATTGAACAGGGTCCTATGGGGTCGGTCCGTTCCCCCTGGATGCCGAAGGCGTCCTTGGGGTGATCTGTAGTTCCTACGGGGTGAGACGATTGGTTCGGTCCATGGGATTTTTCTCTCCTTTTGCCACTTTCGCTCAAATTGTTGAAGGGAGATAGTGCATCAGCCTATCGCAAGGGCCAACTTGATCTCTTTCCCAGGGATCCATATGAGGGAACCTAGAGAATCCGCCGACTCCCACTTCGTCCATGTACCGATCCTACAGTATCTGACCAACTGCCCATCCTACCTCCTCTACGTTCTTGACAGCCCATCCTTTTTGTCTCAGTAAGTCTTTCATGGCATGTTTCGGTCCTCTTCCCCATTACTTAGAAAAGTTAGCCACCGTTCAGGGTACAATAACTATCCTTACCGCCCTGGCAATAACATCCAACCGAATCGCAACGACCCCAATTGCAAGAGCGGACTCTAACCAACTGAGCTATAATCCCCCAGAGCCAATGAGTATGCATTAAAGAGTCAGATGCTTCTTCTATTCTTTTCCCTGCGCATGCTGGCCAATCCCTGGACTTTAACCAAGACCTCGCCCGTGAAAGTAAATCATCGCACCTACGATCCAACCAATTGAGATGAATCAATAGATTCTTTTTCGGAGCGGTCATCCTTCCCGAACGCAGCATACAACTTCCGTTGTACTGCGCCTTCAGAGTGTGCTTGTTCCCCCCCTTCTCCCCTTACCATGACAATCCCTTGTGAAATAACTCCGATTGGAAGAAAAAAGAAGGCGTTAGAGACCCTCCCGGCCCAACCCTCGAACACTCTAAGATCCTGTTTCAAACTGCTCCCATTTCGAGTCAAGAGATAGATAAATAGACCCTCCCCTTGCACTGATCGGGGGGCGCTCGTAGTGCCTGAGGGGTCGAAGACGCAAGAGTGAGTGTATTTAATACCAAGCATTCTTCTTATGGCTAGTCTATTCTCCTGGTCCCTGCTGTAAGGAAAAAAGAATTCACGTTCTCTTCCTTTTCGGGAAGGGAGGATTAGGGAAATTCCTTATTGATTGCTGCTTTCTCCAGACCTCCGGGAACAGCATGAAAAAAAGGCTCGAATGTACGATCCCTCCGTCACCCCCCAATTACAGGGGCTATCTCGTAGTTCTTGGTCTGTGAAAGAATGCGTTGTTGGTGCTACCATTTTCCCGTTGTTAGGGTGGCTCCATTTTCCCATTGAGGCCGAACCTAAACCTGTGGCTCGAGAGATATTGCTGTCCCTACACTAAATCAACAGTAATGGATGTATGGCTTCCCGAGAAGAGAGGCCGGGTTGTCCCCCCCCACCGGACGCCCGGATCCCCCGAGTGTAGAAGTTCGATTACATGGATCTCACCTACGCCCCAATCTATCCTCCGATGGAAGTTTGGTTTCAACCTCCGATTCGAACAGTAGAGTACGCCATGCTCAATGTCCTTGGATGATCCACAGCCTCCGGGTCGCGCTTGATGAGCACATTGACTATCCTGTGGCTGAGAGCCCTCCACAGCCAGGCAACACCGACGCAATTATCAGGGGCGCGCTCTAACCACGAGCTAATTATCCCGTCGTGTGGGCCTCCCAGTGGGAGGCCTGCATGCCAAAAGCGAAAAAACCCATCCCTCTCTTTCTTTTACGTCCCATTTCCGCCAACGGGAGGGCATGGGGACCGTAAAAAGGGATCCTATCACTAACTTGTTTCCGACCTATGATAATAAGCTCATTACTTGGTCTTACTTCACTCGTCGTAGAAACGAAAGAAGCCTTTTCCATATCAAGCTTAGCTCATACACGTAGCCTCGCTTCTTTTTGGGGTGTGAGCAGTGTCAAAACCAAATCCCCAACAAGCATAAGGCCATTAGCTCTCCTGAAAAGAGGTTGATCGCGCCGCAACCTTCCAGTACTGCTACCTTGGTTAGACTTCACTCCAGTCCTATCCCCGCCTTCTGGCATTCCCCCATCTTGCGGTTAAGTACGACTTCGGGCATGGCCAGCCTCCCATAGTGTGAAGGCGTGTGTACAATCCCGGGAAGAATTCCACCGCCGTAGAGCTGAACCGGCGATTACTAAGCGATTCCGGCTTCATGCAGTCGCGTTGCAGCCTGCAATCCGAATGAGGACGGGTTTTTGGGGTTAGCTCACCCTCGCGGTATCGCGACCCTTTGTCCCGGCCATTGTAGCACGTGTGTCGCCCAGGGCCTAAGGGGCCATGAGACTTGACTCCCATCCCCACCTTCCTCCGCTTAGCAACCGCGTCCTGTTCGGTTCCCAAACTCAATGTGGCAACTAACACGAGGGTTGCGCTCGTTGCGGGACTTAACCCACCCTTCCGGCACGAGCTGACGACAGCCATGCCCACCTGTTCCGGTTCCCGACGGCACCCCTCTTTTCAAGAGGATTCCGGCATGTCAATCCCTGGTAAGGTTCTTCGCTTGCATCGATTAAACCACTAGCCTCCACCGCTTGTGCGGGGCCCCCGTCAATTCCTTTGAGTTTCTTCTTGCGAACGAACTACCCCGGCGGGAGACTTAACGCTGTTAGCTACAGCAACTGCACGTTCGATACGCCCGCGCCTAGTATCCATCGTTTTACGTCTAGGCTACTGGGGTATCTACCCATTTGCTCCCTATCTTTCGTCTCTCAGTGTCAGTGTCGGCCCAGAAGAGTCTTTCGCGTTGGTGTTTTTCTTTTCCGATCTCTAACCTTTCACCGCTCCACCGTAAATTCCCTCTGCCCCTACCGTATCCAGCTTGGTAGTTTCCACCGCCTGTCAGGGTTGGCCTGGTATTTGACGCGGACTTGAAAAGCCTCCCTAACAGACGCTTTACGCCCCAACATTCCGGCATAACTCTTGCTCTCTGTCTTACCGCGGCTGCTGGCACAGAGTTATACCGATCTTATTCCTCAGAACCGTCAGTGTTTCTTCTCCGAGAAAATAATTCACGAGCCCGTGGGCCTTCTACACCTCCACGCGGCATTGGGGCTCCGTCGGCTTTTTCGGCCCTTGCGAAAATTCCCCACGGCTGCCCTCCCGGGAGTCTGGGCCGTGTCCCAGTCCCAGTGTGGCTGGCATCCTCTCTCGACCATCTACTGCTCAGCGCCTTGTAAGCTATTTACCTCACCAACTCACTAATCAGACTCCAGCCCCTCCTCGGGCGGATCCTCCTTTTGCTCCTCAGCACTACGGGTATTAGCAACCGTTCAGTTGTTGTTCCCCTCCCAGGGCAGGTTCTTACGCTTACGCTTTACTCACCCCGTCCGCACTGGAACACCACTTCCCGTCCGACTTGCATGTGTTTAAGCATGCCGCCAGCGTTCATCCTGACATATCGAACTCTCCCACATGGATTCTGAGTTGCATTACTTATAGCTTTCCTTGTTCGTTAATACAAGCTGATTCCGGAATTCTCTTTCATTCTAAGGCATAACTTTATCCATCGCTCATATTACCTGGAGTTCGCTCCCAGCAATATAGTCACCCTACCCTATCACGTCATTCCCCAAGCCTCTTATCCATTCTCGTTTTCGATCAACGGCGGGTGAGCAGTCAAATAGAAAAACTTACTTGGGTTAGGATAATCATTCCGAACTGTATGCCTTCCACCCGTTCAAGGTGACACTCTACCGCGGATTATATCCCGTCCCGTTCCATCGAGAATAGAACTAACTAATCCTAAGGCAAAGGGTCGAGAAACTCACGCCACTATTCCTGAACTTGGAGCCGGGCCTTCTTTTCGCACTCTTATGGATAGTAAAATAATGGGTATGGATAGTAAAATAATGGGAAAATTGGATTAATTTTCCAACTGCTCCTATCGGAAATAGGATTGATACGGATTCGAGCATAGCACCTGGTTTTCCATAAATCCGTACTATTTTCCCGATCTAAATCGAGCAGAGCAGGTTTTACTGAAGACGATTTTGTTCGCATGTTCTTTCGATACTGGTATGAGAAGAAACCCGACTCGGTATTGTTAAAAAGAGGGGAAGCAGACCAAGTCAATGGTATAGATCACCCCTTCTTCTCTTCTTGCGCCAAAGTTCATACAATTTCCGAAGGAACTGGAGCTACTTTCTTTCAATTTCCATCAATAGTTCCTATGTGGTTCCACCCCTTTTTGAGCCCTCGAAAATAAAATGGACAAATTCCTTTTCTTAGGAATACCTACAAGAAATGGATAATGGTAACCCAACCATTAACTACTATTCATTTTCATTTATTAATTCATAGTTATAGAAAGATATTTCATAGTTATAGAAATATTAATTTCATAGTAAGATAAATAGCTGTCCTACCCGATACAGACTTTGTAACTTACTATCATCTTGCCCAGCAGGCAAGATTTACCTCGTGGAAAGACTGATTTCATTCGGATCGACATGAGGGCCAACTCCATTGCATTGCCAGAATCCATGTTGTATATTTGAAGCAGGTTGACCTCCTGCTTCTTCTCACGGTACAACCCTCGTCCCGCGGAGCCCCCTTTCTCCTCTGTCCACAGAGACCAAATGTAGGACTGTGCCAACATTCATCACGGAATGAAAGACCACCGAACCGGGATCACTAACTAATACTATTATCCGCACCTGGCTCACTACTACTACTAATTATAATATATTCGAAAAAAAACCTGTCTTTTCTGTATACTTTCCCCCGGTTCCATTGCTAACCCGCGGGCCTTACGCATCGATCGGATCATATGGATATCCCTTCAACACAACATAGTCCTCGAAGGATCTCGGACGACTCACTAAAGCACGAAAGCCCGGATCTTTCGAAATGAATTCCTATTTGAAGAGTGCATAACCGCATGGAAAGCTCACACTACCCTATTTTGGATCCAATTCGGGATTTTTCTTGTGAGGGTATCGAGAAGGAATTGGAATGTATAATATCGATTCATACAGAAGAAACCGGTTCTCTATTGATTCAAACGCTGGGGTAGGGATAGAGAAGAGGAAAAAACCGAAGATTTCACATAGTACTTTTTTGTTTTGATCGCCAAATAAATCTGATTTATTTCGTACCCTTTCCGCTCGATGAGAACATGTGTCAGATTCTACGTATCCCACAACCCATGGTAACTTAAAGGAATGATGGAAGGGAATAAAAAGAAAAGAGAGGGAAAGAAAATCGAAATGAAAATAAAGAATAAGGCAAAAAAAAAATAAGTAGATATTCAAAATAAGGTAGAAGATGAAGAGCCCAGATCCAAATGAACAATTCAAACTCGCAAAGGATCTTTCTTTCTCGAAAAATAAGGGGCAAGGTGATTGCTCGAGAAAGATTTCCTGTTCTTGGGGATTATAAGATCGTGATTTGATCCGCATAATGTTTGGTAACAAGAATAATCTTCCCCTTTGATCCGAAATGTAAAGTGTTCAAAATTGGAACATAAAACGTGACTGATTGGTCTTAGTTTACGCTTCGGACGGAGTGTAATAAGGATGAGATTCTCGAACGAGACACGGCTCCAATTACTTCGAAAGAATTGAACGAGGAGCCGAGGGGTGAAAATCTCATGTACGGTTCTGTAAGTGACAGTAGGGTGACTTATCTGTCACTTTTCCACTATCACCCCCAAAAAACCAAACTCTGGCTTACGTAAAAGTTGCCAGAGTACGATTAACCTCCTGGATTTTAAATCACTGCTTAATACCTGTATTGGCCATAATTTACACGAACATTCTGTAGTATTATAATAGGAGAAGTGTTTAAGGATTTACCCGGTGTGAGATATACAGTGTTCCGAGGAACCCTAGATGCTGTCCGGGATACAGGATCGTCGACAAGGGCGTTCAGTGCTTGTAGATTCTTATCAAGACTTGTACCATTTGATGATGCATTGAATCGCTAGAACATGGTGAGTGTATGGCTAACACCAATAACGAAGTTTCGTAGGGGACTGGAGCAGGCTACCATGAACAAAGATCTTCTTTCTAAAGAGGATTCGTCGGACTATTATATTCCAGGTCCCATATTGAAATCATGTTCAGAGGTTTTCCCTTTCCTTTGTCCGTGTCAACAACATTCGAAATACCTCGACTTTTTTAGACCAGGTCCGAAGGGTAATAATTCGTAATGAAGCCATTTTTCTTTTGTGAGATTCAATATTTGATGAAAAAATAATTGTTTTTAAAACACTTCTTTTCTTTCATTTCGAAATTTATAAATATCAATTGACTCAACGTTTGGATTATTGGAGTTACGTGGTCCTTAGTTCGGATTTACCTTTTAACCATAGGCTTCTTTGTGGATGCAGTAGGGCTACTGAAGGCATGGGATCTATTGGATTTGGGACCCAAAGAAACTTGGGCTTTTATTTTGACTTTCGCGATTTATTTACATACTAGAACTAAATCCATATTAGAAGTAGAACAAATCAAAGTGTTGAAAAGTACGGAATTCGCACTTGTGGCTTTCTATAGGATTTCTTATAATTTGATATGTTATTTTGGCATCATCTATTAGATAGGTCTACATAGTTATGGGTTCATTCAACATTACATCTACTTGAATAAACCCACAACAGATAATAATGAATAACTACATAAAGAATACATAAGAACATCATCATCCCATATATATATATAAAGCTTCTTGTTTGTGGCGAGTTTTTGAGAACCGTTTGAATCATTCCTTATTCAAAACGGTTCGAAAAACTAAAAATGCATCTCATTACACTTCAATTCCTTTGTTCTTTTGCATTGTACAGCGACGATTTTAAAAATCTCCAAACTCAAAGACAAAATTCGATTTCCGT
>PYDT01001054.1:0-41980 GCA_004837865.1 Musa balbisiana
ATCATGCATGGATAATGACATTATGTCAAACTGAACACGACAAATCTCATCTTTATGATACATTAGTTCGAAGCCAAAATCCTTCTATCAGGAGAACATGTCCAAATATAGATCGTGACAACCTTAATTGGAACTTTTTTTTTATTTTAAGTAAAGAATCTGTTGGTGTGGGATGAGCTGTTCGCATGGTGCAATGATTCGAGCCAGGTTAGAAACATGCAGTGAGAATATTGATACAGTTCTCAAAATCACGTCGCACACACCCCATTACTCCTCAACAAAGCAAAAGAGAAAAAGGTATCATCATACTCATGTTCAACAAAGCTCGCCTCCCAGTCTTATACTGCAAAGGAGGGGCAATATGGAGGCATTCAGTTCCCTTTTAAATATAAACTTGTCATATCCTTCGTTCCCCCCTCCTCTCTCCTCCTCCTCTCCCCCTCTCTGTCCTCCTTTCCACCTGAAGAGAGTAATAGATTATTTGAATAGGAAAGAACTATTATCGAGAGAGAGAGGAAAGAGACAGAAGGAGGATATGGTGTTGCAGCTCCTGAATCCTGCGTGCGGCGCGCGGGACGTGAATCGTATAAGTGCACGCGAAGGGGCGCGGAGGAGATCAGCGGCACGTCAGCGCGGGGAGATCATGAGGGGACCCAAGCACGTTAATCGAACGGCCACCTCACCGTCGTCGTCGGCCGCGCAGACATCCCCAAGGCGTGGTGCTGACTCCACGCCGAGATGCAGAAGGGGGAAGATTACTTCACTCGTACCGGTGAAGCCGCGTCGCCAGAGAGGCCCGGGGGGGGGGGGGGGGGGGGGTGGGGGGGGGGGGTTGGGGGTTTTTTTTTCTCTCTTTTTTCAGGGGGGTCGGCGGGTGTTTTGGGGGCTCGCAGACGCCCGGAAGAGGAGGAAGAGAAGAAGAAAGAGGAAGCAGGAATGCTTACGTGGGCTGCGCCGGACAAGAACGAGGTGTTCCTCAGCGACCAGTATTGCGGAGAATCCTATACGAGAAGGTGTCGACGCAGAGGGAGAGGGGGCGAGGAGAGTGGGAGGCAGGTGGGCGGGCCACATTCTGGAGAGCTCTCCGAGGTTTCCAAATGATTCGAACCCGGTCTTCTTTCCGTTATTCTCTCTTCAAGCCATCTCTCGCTTCTCCAAGAGATGGTAATCACGCTGTGTAAAGACATACACACCACCTTTCTTGACTTCCTACTCATATTTTCTGGCGTGGGTGATGGAATGAGGAGAGAGAGAGGAGGAATGAGAGAGAGAGAGAGATGAAGAAGAAGAAGAAGAGTGTGCGAGAAGACCCCACGTTCCAATCTCCTTTGTTCAGTATCTTCGCAGAATATGAAAGGGAGCCAATCATGTAGTACAGCAACGCCTCAAACATGTACAATTCATGCAGAAGAATCCGCAGAAATCCTCGATATTCTATTCTTGATGAAAGATCAAAACTAATCCTTGATCTGAAAGGCCATATGGCTATATGCTGGCTAATTCTGAGTCCTCTAAAACCCTAACTTCTTTTTCATGACTTGGATCCACAAAACCCTACTTCACATCCTAACGTTCCGAAAGAATGCTCGGGTACTTCCTCATTTGTTTTGTCTCTGGACTAGTAAGTCAAGATAAGAAGCTCAGGGTTGTCCTTAGGCAAAAGCCTATGAGGTCAAAAATATTTAATGTATTAGCGTTGGCTATAACCACATGTGAGATGATGGTTGCTGCATCGAAGGAAAAGAAAAAGAAAAAGCAAATGGAAAGCTTGTGGATATCTTCAATTCTGTGCGTGGTTGTCGACTGTTCCCCATAAACGTTTCAACTCTCCGTTATAATTAGCGCTGTTCTACGTCACTGATAATGGCAGCTCACAATAAAATCATAGAGTTAAGATCCAGCTTGAGCTCTTTTTTTTTTTTCCCCCAGTACACCCGAAGAGCTTGAGCCTTCAAATCATTCGTGATGATGACTAGCCCCTCACATTCTGCCACCTTTTTTTTTTATTGGATGAATGCAGCGAGTCCTTTTCAACCTGACACTGTCAAATATAAAATATTATCAAAATCTTTTCAATCCGTGATTACTGAAACTAATCTACCAGTTCATCTTCACCTTGTTGTTCGGATCCCAAAAGAACAAAAATTACGATGTAGCAAAAATAATACTTTGATGCTTTTCTTACTAATTAATTCATTCGACAAGCATAAAATAGAAAAGGAAATGTTCCGATTAGCATAGGAAGACATTAGAGTGGCGATGAAATTAAAAGTATAAGGAGGCCATATTTTTATTATTATTATTTTGTGTCTACGATATTGGAACTCAATCATTTAAGTTCACAAATTAATTATACATCGAATCCTATCCGATTCGATTGTAATAAATAGTAAAAAAGTTATCATTATTGATAAGGTTAAAGGGCACGACGAAATCTCAGTCGAGTCGATATACTATACTATCGGTAAATAAATTTATTATAAACTATATTAGTTGTTGACGAGGTTTCAAAATTCTTCGTAAAAAAAAATTGGAACGATTAGTTACATATCAAGGTTTCACACCAACTTAAACTTAATAGTTTAATCAACAAATCAATCACTTTACCTCTATCCTGCATGTCTCGTGCAATGAACCTCAAATACATGGCAGATTTAATGCAAGCTAGCCAATAATCGATGCTTCATCACGTGTCTACCCTCCATGGGAGTCGTATCAGGAGCTTTTTATGGGGGCCAAGCAAGTTAGGAAAGGCCAATTGGGGTTATCCCGCGGGTGGAAGGCAGGACGGATGAGGGTAACCCACGGAAGGGACTTTGCTGAGAATGGTCAAAGGCATCAGGCCACAATGGCAATGGGGAACCCCCGCAGGTTTCACAGTTAGTGTGCGTATGTAGCAGCTTGGGTGGGGGGTCTTAAAGAAAGGTGTGGGGGGAGGGACTCATCATTGGATGTTGACTGTGTGCTGTTGCAGTGCCCTTCGCGTTGTGTTACTTTGGAACATAACCTCGATCGCCACATGCGCGTTCGGAAATGCTTTGGGAGTTCGCTTTGCGCGTTCGGACTTTTCGGGTTCGGATCTTCAACAGGATGGTTATCGATGATTGGCGGCTTCGTTAGTTCAGGATCTTTTACAATATGGTTCGTGTTGACCCTCGGTTTCGATTGATGGTTTGATTTAATTTGAAAGTCTTAAAATACCTAAATTAGTTATTTATCGAACTATGGAAAGGGCCTATTTATCATTACAGGGGTATTAATATTTTACTGTTTCCGATAGATTCGAAATCGAACCGAATCACCTCGAACCGGTTTGATTCGAATCGTCAAATTGTTGACCGGTTCGATTTAGGTCGAACCGAATTGAGACAATCTAATGCTAGGTAATTTAATGGGGTGGATATAAGTTTCGAGGGGGGAAAAAGTTCGGATCTTTCATAGGGTAGAAAAAAGATGTGCCGACGGTATTTGTAGAGCAAAGACTGGTTTTCTTTCGTGGACCTGGGACAGCAGCAAAGAAAATGATGAAAGACCTCAAGAAAGTAAAAGGAAAAATGAGGAGGGGAGAGGATTGATATTTAAATTGCCAATCTAGTTTTGAAAAAATAAATCTTTAAAAAATAACAGTTAGTATATGTCATAAATAAAGAAATATAGTCAAATTGGTCAAAAGAATCAACTCAGCCATTAAGTAGATTAAAAAAAGGCTTAAAATGAAGGCAACGTAAGCTTAGAGATTGGAGAAGCGGCCCATTTGGTCGGCCCAATTCTTTCCCCCCCCCCCCTAAAACGGGAAGTAGAACGATACGAGGGAGGGAACAAAAGAAACATAGGAAATCTGATGTCACAGAGAACAAAGTTCAGATGCTATATTATTTTGTCCTCCAAGTAATCCTATTATATATATATTTACTTGTCAGAACCATCAATCATCATATCATCTCATTCTCTGCGATTAATGAACTTACATTGCTTTATGAGAAGGTTTAATTAGTAGAAGCTTTAAAAAAAAGGAAACCCATTACCCAAAAGAAAAGTACGATTGTCATGCTTTTAGTCGTACAATAAATCTTAACTCTCGAGAAATTTAATGCGATAACTAACTATTAATTTGATTAGCCTACTTCAATGGTATAGATGTTCAAGGTAAGTTAATAATAGTACACTCTGCCATCGATCAATCAATGATACTTGATTGTCGATTAATACTACTAAAAGGGAAAATATGATTATCATATACTAGAAGCGTACCAATTAATTTGATGAAATAAAATTACGAGATCCAAATACTTAAGTCTAAGGTAATAGTAATGTTTGATCTCAAATCAATTCTCCCTCATAAGGGATTGCACGTAAGGTTGAAACGTCGATTGTATGTCGTCTTGATATCAGCATTAGGATTCGTTTGTAAGATGAGAAATAAGAGTTCTCAGGAAGATGTTCCACGAAAGAGAGGCTGCAATGGCTAAAGTCGATAGCTTAGTGAAACACGAGGCAGTGGAGTTGCCTAGACCTCATTACGGTAGCTAATAATGATGATGGGACTCCATCAGATATCAGGACTTCAGATCTAAGCTATCTATATTAGGCCTTACAGGACTGCAACGAGTATCCCAGGCGGGGCATCTCTTAGAAGCATTCGCGAGCATGGTCTTTATGGCTCCCTCCGATTCCTCCGAACATTATTGGGAGGAAGATATGCGAGCGTTTACGGCATCAGATGCGGGTGTCCCACGATGGATGAGGTTTGATAGGTTGGGCGATGTCGAGGAGCACCTAGAAGTCTCTTGAAGAGAAGAAACATTCTGCTCCTATTTCGAGTAGCCAAGCAGTCGGGTTCAGATGATAGAATTATTAGGATTCTGCATCAACGGTGCCTTCTCTAAAATCAAAATTTAAATTACATAATAGATGATAATTAGTTTTTTTTTATATATATGAATGAGGATGAGAATATGTGTTGGACTGCGATTGATTTTTCTTGTTTAAAAAAATTATGTTTTATCCTTTTGATAATATAAATATGTAATCTGCGGTGAGTCCAAAAAATAATAGATTGAAGTACGTATATTCCTTGTAATCAATAAGTGTGGTATTAGCGGTTTGATTAAAGAAGATCTGTAAGAGTATGTGATTTAAAAAGACGGGGGGAGGAAAATAGTAGAACGGAGAAGATGAAAAAAAAACATAGGAGTTAAATATTTTTAATCAATTTCTTTCTATTTTGCCTCGATAAAAATTATGCTTTTGACTCATAAAATAAAAGAATATTTAATTTGTAAGAATTATAAAATGTGATAAAAAAAATATTTTGTGGTATATTACAGGATCCCAATATTATAAGATCAATTGAGGTAAGAAATCTAGGCATGCTATGACAAAAATTCATAGTCATATTTCTCAATTAGGTCGCTTACCAACAACAAAAACTAAAAAATATTAAAAGATATATTTAAAGAATTAAGATTAAAAAATTTTAAAGCTTAGATTCTTCGATATGAATTCAAAACTCGTATGATTAAAAGATTCTCACTGATTTTTCTTAAAATTTTTTGTCGATTATGAATCAACGAGTTTTATGAAAAACGACTGATGAAACAGTAGTAGAAAAGTTTACAGAGTGTATCACAAATTTGATTTATATTTACTACGAGCAAGGGAAGTAATGATTATAAAATAATGTATGTGGTGACTTAAGAAATGCTTTAGTTTATGAAAGCAAAATTGAATAGATTTCGAATGAAACTTCAGAAACAGGTTTGCAAATGATGACCAAAAAAGAAAAACTAATAAAAAATTTAAAACTAGATGTTAAAGAGAAAGGTAAGAATGTTGAAGTGTGGGATGTCTGCGCTCAGCCAAGACAATAAAATGAGGTTAAAGAAAACTTCAATGAAGGGTTAATAAAGAAACACCTGATAGAAAAATTAATAGGAAAAAAATAAAAATATTTTTGTTATGACTTTGTGATAAAATAAATATTTTAGCTTTATTTATTTTTTCTTATGGATGCAATAATATATGAAAAGATAATTATTTAAAGCTTGAAATTATATATTAAGTTGCAAATGAGAAATGAATAAGGATTAAGTAGAAGACGAGAGGATATTTATTGGAAAACTTAAATCTAGTAAAAACTTTACGATAATGTGATATGTATTCCTAATTGAAAATAAAAATTCCATGGTTATGAAACTATGAAAAAAGAATATTATATATTTTATGATGCAAAATATTTGATTTTGATAAGAAATTAAACAAATGATAACACTATGAAGCCCCGATAAGAAAATTATACGAGTTTTAATTATATTTTTGTATTTCTACTACATGCATTACGTTATATTATGATGAAATTGTAGTATGAAATAGAAGGAAATAGGGTTATCTGAAATTGTTGATGATAGGCTAGAACTATTAATCACGAACAATATGAAAGTTGGTTTTGTATTAAATTCTAAATAAAGCTAGTTTTTGAATCTGTATTTTAAGGAAATAGTATAAACATCTTTTTAGACAGGTCATTCTTGGCGAGCTTAGAAACGCTTGGAATGAGGCATATAGATAATGTATGAGCTATGCAGGATAGCTTAAAGGGTTATATAGATATTAAAAAAGAAAAAAATATTTTATTTTATATAGAGGATGCATAAAAAATGATAAAGGTATTTTTGATAAAAAAATTAGAGTCATTTCTGTTTTAAACATTTCCAAAATTATACATATGTACAGATATATAAATATATATATAGTACCATATATTATATATATATTAATTATATATGGGGAATATATATATGTATATTAGATGTGTATATATTATATATATGATATGTATATATATGTATTTTATATGTATGTCTCTATATGTATATATATATGTATTATGTATATATATGTAATCTACGTAATTATAAATATATTACTATATATATAGATACGTATGATATATATTACTATATAGATATATATACATATATATATATAATACATATATATCTATATAGACATTATATATATATACCTATCTATATATATATATACTCTATAATAATACATTTATAATATATATCTAATATAGATATATATTATATATATACAAATATCTAATATATACATATATATTATTACATTATATATATATATACATATATTATATATCTATATATATATATAGTATAATCGATATTCTATATATATATATATATATATATATATATATTATATATAGATATATATTATATATATATATAATATATTATATATAGATATATTATCTAATATATTAATATAGAATATATTATATATATATTATTATATATATATATTATATATATATATATATATAGATGATTGCATAAAAATGATAAAGGTATTTTTTGGAAAGAAACCGTTAGAGTCATTTCGTTTTTAAAATTTCAAAGCATATATAAAAAAATCAATTTATTATTTTATTAAAACTTATTTACTGAGAAGAGGAGGATTCACTTCAGTTTATTTTTATTTTTTTATAAGAATATAAATATTTACATGGAATCCCGGTGAAAGATACACAGCAAATGGAGGGCAATAGAGTTAAGGAACCAAATTTGTGAGAACAATAATATATTGTTAACTAGTTCCACCAAGATGTCACAGAAAAACTTTATGACATATAATAATCCAAAAAAAACTAGATGAAGTCACGAAAAGTATAGGTTGGTTTTTTATTTCTTTCATATTTCTATAGCCCCGCAAAGCTGTGATAAAAGCATTAAACTCAATTGTAGATATGTAATGAGATAAAAAGGGATTAGATAGATCCTACAACTAAGAAATGATAGAAAATCATATTATTTTATGAAAAGAAGTGTTTAAATTAAAATAGGTAAAAGTTACTAGTTATAGGAGAAGAAGTGATAAGGAAACGTGATATATGTATATTATTAACTACCTCATTTAAATTTGCTCATATTTTAAAATGATTCAATTCAAGTGATTCTCGTGATTACACATTCAAAAAAAGTTCAATCTTTCACAGATATATTAATCCACAACTTTGATATTTTGCTTGAAATCTACTCGTTTGAAGTTGTATATATATATATATATATATATATATATATATCTATAATATATATATATATATATATATATATATCTATATATATATATATAAGAATTAGTATAAGGAATAACGAATTGCAAGCTATTGAAAAAATAAGGACTTAAAAGTTAGTTAGTACAATTTGCCCGCAGGTAAGGAAATAATTAGACTGAGTGGGTGTCCAAGTTAAAATTTACTGTTGTTGCCAAATTTCAAGTATCGATATTTTAAAAACTTTTTCTTGGTCGCTAGAATTGATATAATTAAAACAATATTAACATGATAGCTTAGAAAAAAAATGATGAGTTTTATCAATTTGATATTAATTAGCCTAAAGCAGCATAGAGGATTTAAAATTAAAGGGCTAGAAAATACTATGTATAATAGCTAATGTATGAACATTCTTTCCTATTAAAAATTCATCAGATATGCTTGCTAATTTTAAGAAAAATATGATGTCAAAATTTGAAATGATTGACCTAATACTTTTACATAATTTTCTAGAAATGAAAATTATTCAAGATGCAAATAAATTTTTGTGCTAAGAAAAATATAGTAAAGATTTGTTACAAAGGTTTTATATGATAACTTGTAAGGTCAGTGAAACTCTAATGACTACAAATGATAACAATAAACTTATGTTAGATGATAGAGTTAAAAAAACTAGATACTAACTTATGTTAGATGATGGAGTTTAAAAATGGATTGAGAAATAGTACATAAGTTAAATTAGAGAATTATATATCATATATTTAAGGCGGATATTTTATTTTAATTTTATTATCTAAATTCCTATATGATAATATCTGCGTCTCATCGACTGATGGATCGATATGAGTGGTCTATCGCCGAAGGTGTGGCGCATCCAGGGCCTCTTCCTAGCTGAGTGAGAACTTGGGAGTGGAGACACATATGCGTTGGTCAAAAGTTGTTCTATTAGAAGGACCAGTCGGGAGGCCGGGGAGGTAGATTGGCATTCTGGTAAAGGTTCTTTCTTGGGGTTGGGTGTCCTGGTATCTTCGGGCAACGTTGATCCGACAATCAGGCAGGCACCGAGGGTGGTCTTGCGCGGCCCTTGATGGTTTAAGCAGCAAAAGTGTGTACGCTATATGTATTGAGTTGGTATAGAAGAGACCTCTCTTTAAGTGAACTGATGGATTTCTTTTATACTGATCCTAGGGTCCTTTTACTAGCTGGCTTACGATAAAGATTAGCTGATCACTTGATCATTTTACTCTGAAAAAATTTAAAAAAAAAAGTATGATGTATTGTTCGTCATGATATGAAGCACCTCGGGATGTACTACGATACCATTTGGGGATAATAACCTAGAGTCTTGTTATATTAGCATGATATGAGCACATCGGGATGCACTGCGACACCATTTTGGGAGAATAATCGAGCCTTGCTCAGGTGTCAAGTTCGGTACAAAGGAGTTGCCACGAGATTAAAATTGTCATATCAATAGATACCCCGATAAACATCTTTGAAGTAATTAAAAGAGTTTTTATATACATCAAAGGGAACTTTTAATATGATATATGATATGAGAGGGTAAAATAAGGTATATTCTTATAATGATAGTGATTATGCTAGTTATGTAGATGAATAAAAAAAATACTTTAAGGATTTGGCTCAAGAGTGATTCTATGAATAACAAAAAAAATAAAATTTATTGCTTCGTAATCTTAAGGTACGACGATAAATACAAACATACGAAACAATTTATCTTTAAATAATGATAAATCTTTAAATAATTTATCTTTAAACAAAAAACAAAATTATCTTTAAATAATCCTATGAACCATTTGTCTTTATAGGAAATCCTAATAGATCTCGAAGAAAGCAAAATGACCCAACTAAAAATTATTATGATTGGGGGGGGTAAGTTACATTGCAAATATGGAAAATCTTATCTTTCATAGGGCACTAAACCATCAACATTCCGTCAACGCCCTCATTAATTGAACCTACAAACTCCCTTCAACTGGATCTGGACTAATCCAAGGTATGTGGACATTCCCTCATTTCCATCATTCCGGAGCCATTCTTAATCTTAAGGTTCATGTTTATGAATATCCCATTATTAGCTCACTATTTATCGAACCATTACGGAGCGATATAGCAATGATGGAATTGTATTTTGTGTATGAATCACATGAAATTTTAGCCAAACTCCATATAGGTTATTTCAGACGTATGAACGGAAAATGACAGCAGAATGAAGAGCATTTTCGACGAAAGTCGAATTGCGGACAGGTACAAATGGAAAATGGATTGATAAAAGCCATTCCGGAAAAATTCTGTCACTTACACTTATGGAGTTTAATAGAATAAAAATTAATTCAATTTTACGAGTATTATGATTCAATTTTACCTATTTTTATGATATAACGATCACCTATTATTATGATATAACGATCAGTATGCTTGCGTACCAAAAAAAAAAAGGATTCAGGATGAACATGAATCTTAGGAATGAGATAAAGAAAGAACAGGAACAATATAGAGTTTCCTTTTTTAGCATAATTAATTTTATTTGCGTTTCAGTCATGTTCAAATAAAAATTTTCGATTTTTTTGCTAGTAGCCTATATAGAATATGATTGAATTGCGTAAATAGGAGTAATATTTATTAGTGCATGCCAATATAGCCTTAAATCTACTGTCCGCCATATCACATCTTATCGGTATTTTCACTTTGTGGCAACGAAGTAGGTCGCACTATATATAATCCTAGTTTTTTCTATTGCATATAGAAAATGAAAAAAGAAGGCAGACGATTACTCTATAGGGATATTGGGATATGTAAATAGAGCGGTATCGTTAACAATTTCGGTTTGGGTACATATGACAACTATATATTGTTATAATTTATATTGTTATAATTGAAATTGAAAAAGATGATTATTGAAAATAATTGATACTGATTAGTCCATAAATCAATTGTGTTTGTTATGCCATTAAAGGAAACGCAACAAGTTGAGATACAAATTGAAGAACATGTCACTAATTAAAACAACAAAACAATAGTTAATGGTCCAATTTGCCCTTAATTTTAAGTCTTGACCAGGCAACTTATGTTTTCTTATTTGGATCAGAATTTGGTTTGGCGACATGCGCCAAGTGGTAAGGGCGGGGACTGCAAATCCTTATCCACAGTTCAAAAATCTGGGGAGCCTGATCAACAAAAAACTGGGATTCTTATTCTGCTGATTTAACTCGACGATTCGGTCCCGGAGAAGGAGAGGCAAAGGAAAGCTACGATACCTGTATTTTGAACTGTAGTTTATCAAAGAAAGTCTTTTTAAAGAAAGTCAAATTTTTGCTCAACAATCGGGCTGGGGTGTGGCACAAACCGGGTACAAGGGATGAAGTAAGCCCTACTTAGTAATATGATTAGTGATTTTAAGATGATTATGATTGGTTTCGGACATTTTATTTTTAAGGAAAATAAAAGTAGAATAAATAAAGAGTTATAAATTAGAAATCAATAAATAGTGAAAGTAAAGTCTGGATCCCAAAAAAACGACGTACGAGTCGGAAATCTGGTATCAAGGTTCTAAGGACATCATTTTTGCTACTAGGATTGAAGAAGCGATTGTACCGAAAGACTATCAAGATTCCATTATCTTACAATACCACCGTGGTGTCTACTGCCTCTGTCTGGAATGCGATTGATAGGTGAGGGGAATCATTTTAGAAGTTGTGGAAAAGGACTGAAGATACTTTGTATCAGACTCACGAGGTCGTGATTACTACAACATTTCCCAATCAGGATAGTTGGGAGGCTCTTTTGAGGTCAAAGACGTAAAAGTAAATTTGAGAAACAAAAAAATTTCTTTGCCCGTGTGGATAGGGGATTACGAAACAAAAGAAAGATGTATGTAATACTGGTGAGGGTGTCTCCCATTCTTTCACAACCAAAAACAGTAAGGTTAGCAAATAGGAAATAGAGGTATTGATAGATAGTTATCTATCTTGATGATATTTGTGTCTTTTGTAATGAAAAGGTAAACAAACAATAGGTATTAGTATCGACCTGTTATTGGGATAGGAGTATTCCTTTGTATTTCATTTCCGAGGAAAGGTGTGTGTATTGTATTATGCTTAATGCTTCCCGGCTTCTACAGATCTTATATCTTGTTCCGAGTAGATTATTGGAGTTGGTTAATCATAGCCTTAGTTAAGTAGACTTTCCATTTTGACTCTGTGACATTGATTCAACTATGAGTATGATCATAATGGAATAATTCCTAATAGAGAAGGAGAATTATTTATATGGATATAGTAAGTCTCGTTGGGCTGCTTTAATGGTAGTCTTTACATTTTCCCATCTCACTCGTGAGTATGGGAGGGAGTGGAATCTAGGGGTACTCATAATCGAGTAATCGTTGAGTAATTGAATTTATACAAATGGTTTTAATGCTAGTTTCTGCAAAAGCTTTAAAAAAAGAAGGTCTCTGTTTCAAAAAATTATACTGACATACGTAATGAATAAGAAACTACACTAATGATAATAACATTCGCTCAAAGAATGAATGTAATTACTATAGTTGTATTTCGAACCTAACATTACGGCATGATGAGGACAATTTTTCCAACCGAATTTTCTAAATATCTATTTTGATAAACCAGCTTACCAGAAATGATGGTATTAAAAAAGAAAAAATCTGAAATTGGTTTTTTTTTCTTTTTTTCGTAGTTGTCCCTCTTCTTTACTTTTACTTTTAAGAGAAGGGAGCAAGCCGTTCGTATTCTAATTATATTAGATTACGAAATACATCATTTCTATTGGAAATGAATAGTGTTGTCAAAGAGGTTTACATACTAAGATTAGATCTTTTTCCGTTGGAGCGATCCAATATCGGCCATTTCACCTTTTTTTCGAATCCTAGAGATTTTTTTATGCTTTTTTTTGACTAATCTCATGTCATGTTTAAGCCATAAAAAAAAATTGGAAGGTCTACTCTATTAATCTATTTCTTTTCAAATCTGAAAGAAGTATCATGGAATAGACTCCGCAGATACGGTTTAAGGATCAAGCATGGACTTCCTTGAGATGGGAAATCTAAAAAAAGAAAAAAGAGTCTTTTCTTTGGTTTCGTTTTTCTTTTATCTTTTTTTGTTATGTAATTCATTTCTCGTAGAATATTGCCCTACTATTTTGTCTGCTCCTTATTTCTTTCGATAATTCGGGACTATACCTATATATATATAAATTTAAGAAAACCAGGAATTAGAAGAGTGGGCCTCAATATTGGAATTGATCGAAATCCAACACGTAACTGTAGCCAAAAAAATAATAGAATGGACTGTATTTTGATGTATATTTAGATATACATCTAATTATGTACAACATATTGTAATTGACGAGATAAAGATTTCTATATAAAAAGCCTATATACTGCTACAGTACAACTTCTATGAAACTCAATAAATAGGATAATTAAATACTTTATTACCATACTATCTCGGCTCAGGATTACTATCTCAGATTACTTATATTCAGATACTTATGATTCCAGACGATCTTTCATTTAAGACTTGGAGTTTGAAATCGTTCGTTCATGTTGCAATCATTGATAAGAATAATAAATGTAGTTTCAGTCAAATTGAATCCATTTTGATGGATGTTTTACGTAGATGCTAAGTAAAAACGGCAGAGTAGGAAACTAGATATGAACAGTGCGTATCACTAAATGCGAAGAATATGACTTCCATAATTCATTGTTTTTTTACTTCGCCATAACTCGGGATCTATCCCATAGAGATGAGAATGATTCCTGTAATCAATGGGATGAGTGCTCCTGATGATACGAATCGGATCAATCTTATGAATCAACAATATCTGATCTATCAAAATCGATTCATCTCGAGAATGCATGTATAACATAGGAGATCCTTTATCATATAACTGGAAATGGGACTCCTGATCCAATAAAGCTCCCATTGAAGCATCCTTTTCCCCCTTTTCTTTTATAAATAACCTACCGTCTTCCTTAGATACTCCTCCTTCGTTATATTTACATACAATTATGTACTACAATTATGAGGTATATATGACTGGTATTCTATGAATCACAAACCGATCCAAAGAGTAGAAGGGAGATGGCAAAGGACGGTTAAAGTATAAAAGATCTAATATAATTCCAACAAATTAATAAAAAGGAACGTTGCTTGGTCTTTGTCTTTTATTTGATAGTTTCTTTTGATTGGGACGGAAGGCATACATCAAAAATTAGTGGGCAATTAAATGGAATGAGATAGCGTGTTTCCACTTAGTCATTGAGGATACAACACCAAAGCGAGCTAAAAAGGGTTGTCGTTAACTGACACGTACTCTGTCGAGGTATTATGTTAGTTCATTGATTGTACAATAAACGAATACAATTTGCGTAGGTACTCGGTTACAAATAGGAGACCTCTATTCTATTCCTTATAAGAAATGAAAAGAAAAGGCAGACGAGTATCTCTTAAAATACTAAATATAGAATACCACGATTGTACGAATCTATATATGTTAGGCTCTCCCTTATCACTCGGCACTAGTGGAATAAAGGAAATGCCGGATTTGTTGATGATTAACTGCCCCCCCCCCCGAAATGAAAAACAAACGAATTAAGGATCTCCACTGGGAGTAGATCTTGTTCCCTGTCTCCTTTTTCACGGAAAAATAGGAATTCTTTTCTCCATTCATCGTTCGGTTCCTAGTTCGGGGACTGACGGGCTCGAACACGCAGGCTTCCGCCTTGACAGGGCGGTGCTCGACCAAGAACTACAATCCCAGCACGAGGTGTTTGGTTTATAAATATTCTTAATGGTTTCAAAAACAGTTTCTTCGTTCGCGTTGTACAGAGCCACGAATGATATACTAACTGATCATATACAGATATACATATAGATAGAACACATAGATAGGATATAGGAAAGTGACCGGATTAGTAGTAACAGTGTGGTTAGTTTTTTTATTGCCAAAATGAGAATCCCAACCCTTTCATTGAGAAAAACGATGTTCTTCATAATCTTGCTTTGTTAAGTATTATGAATCTAGATCGTTAGAAAGAAAAGATCAGAACGAATGACGAAAGACAATGGATAGAGAAACAAAAGGACTCTTCTTTTACGGATTCAGAGTATTTTTGTTTCTGGGGACAAATGGTATAATCATTGGTTCTATCATCGTCAGGAGCGGCGAATTTTGGGCCGAGTGGATTGAACCAGCGTAGACGTATACGCCAACGAAATTTACCAGTCAGTCCCCATTAACCGCTCGAGGCATCGACCCAGGAAGAGTCCTCTAGGTTATTTAATCCATGACAACTTTTTCGTAGTCCAAGGGGAGCGAATCCCCGGCTGCCTCTTGAAGAGAGATGTCTGACCACTAGACGATAGGGGCATATCCGCCCAACTGTCATCCTACTAGGATGATAGTATGAGTAGTGTTTTTGGGAATTGATCATATAAGTAATGTTATGACTAGATGGAACATCTTTTCACTTGAATTTGATTCCATGAATTTTGTTTGGATTATGGTTCATGAATGAACCATCCCGACTATTTTATATAGCGAAAGAGGTTACAGGATCCGTCAGTTTCAGGAGTGATTGGTCCGACAGAACAGAAAAGGGGGTTAGAACCCCACTTAATTTCTTTTCTTCAATTTTAACTCATTATTTTAAATTAACTCATTCTTCGTCATTGTCAGATAAAATATGCCTATCATATCTTCACAGTAAGTCAGAAAATTAAAAAGCGATGAAATTTCCTTTTTCTGTTTTATTTGTTTATAAAGAATTCGGTTCAGGGTCGAATACCCTCTCCATGATCAAGAATCTATCGAACTCTAGTCGATGTCAGATTGGTACCGTATCCATCATGTGAATCTTGTTGATGGTCCAGTAAAGGTAACAAGCGGGGTACGGTCTTGAAACTAATTCATGCAGTATTTTTTACCAAAAAAAAAAATAAAAAATTTGCCCACTTTTTACTTTTGGGGGGTAAATCAAATTGTTTGCTCCTAAAAAGAACTATTATATATTATGTTCATATTGTATTAATATCATGTACCATATATTATGCAGTAGACTCATATGGAAAAAGGCTATATGTCTGAATCGAATAAACAGCCCTTTTAACTCAGTGGTAAGTAACGCCTGGTAAGGCTTAAGTCATCGGTTCAAATCCGATAGGGCTTTTTCCACTAAACGAAAGTTTAGGTCTTTGTTTTTCGTGGAGAAGAGAGATTTCTTTTTATTTCTAAAAAGAAAAGGGAACACCATATAATGCTTCTGATTATACGAGTTATAGTTAAAGTGAAACATTATTCATTTTATTAGTATACATTATTATTAAGTATAAAATAATAATGAAAATTGTATTATTAGAACTAGTCTACTCTGTATGACAAAGTATCTCTTCATGTCAATTATTCAAATTTTTGGTTTTTTGGTCAGGAATATTCAGATGTCCAATACAGCTATTAGAATCGACCAAACCAAAAGTATTCTTACTTCTCCATTGTTTTTTTATCAAACCCATCACTCAAATTCTACATCAATAAAAAGTAAGTGGACCTAACCCATTGAATACGACTCTATCGGCTATTCTGATATTTAAATTTCGATTAGATGAAATTGTACAATCGGATTTTTTAGTTTCCTTAGACCAACGCAAGTCGGAATTTGTCGAGAGTTCCGATTTAATGAACTTCTTCTTACCGAATTGCTCCATGGGAATACAGCAAGATATTCTTTTCCGCTACATATAAAAGAAAAGTTGATTTTCGAAAATATATTTTTCATATCTTCTTATTTCAGAATCAGATATTGTTTTGTGCTTCCTCAATGCCATAGAGAACGAATGCGAGAAAGGGACTTTACTTTCTTTTTCCAGTCTACCCATTATTTTTAAATATTTATCTAGTTTAGGGGCAGAAAAAAACAGTGAATTCTTGTTTTTTGGTTGGTTGGACCCGTTAAAAGATTACTCTGTAACGTGTAATCTGATCATAGGACATTCAGGGTTCAAATACTTATTATTTGGATAGTATAAGTTAATACGATAAGTAATAGTAGTAAAAGACTATCGAATCGACTCGTGGATTATTTACTTAGATTGGTCTTTGTGGCCCATTAGAAAAAGAAGATTTGTATCTTCGAAACCCATTGTAAGGGTCCATGGACCGAGAATCGTCACAGATCTCGAACTATCGTATGCTTGGAATTTGAATTATGGTTTCTGCAATGGTTTGAAAGTAGTAAATAGGAGATCGCTATGACTATAGTCCTTGTAAATTTTACCCAAAGAAGCACATAATCTATTTGATATTCATGGATTTGATTGGTTTACGGAGGGGACGTTTTCGTTTTTTGTAGGTTTGTCCTGCCCTATTGCTCTTTCCTTGTGCTATTTTCGCTTTAGAGGTTGGTTTACAGGTACATACTTTTGTAACTTTTCATGGTATACCCATGGATGTGGCGAGTTCCTCCTTTGGAAATGTTGCATTTCTTACCGCTGCAGTTCCACCCTGCGAATAGTTTATCACCTTCTTGGATGTGCTACTATGGGGTTCTGAAGCACAAGGATATTTTACCTCGTTGGTGTCAATTATGCGGTCGTGTGACCTTTGTTGCTCTCCATGGTGCTTATTCGCACTAATATTTCCGATGTTACGTCAATTCGAACTTGCTCGTCTGTTCAATTGCGACCTTATAATGCAATCGCAGGCTCTGCTCCAATTGCTGTTTTTTGTTCAGTATTCTTGATTATCCCTTTGTCATCTGGCGGTTCTTGCCCTAGTTTGGCGAGCAGCATATTTCGATTCATCCCTCTTCTCCAATGTTCATATTGGACATTGAACCCATTCATATATGGAGTTGCCGGAGTATTAGGCGCTGCTCTTCTATGCGCTATTCATGTGCGTACCGTAGAAAATACCTTTATTCGAAGATGGGTGACGGTGGCACATTACAATTTCCGTGCTTTTAACCAACTCAACGCCGAAGAGACCTTATTCATGTCACTGCTAACCGTTTTTGGGTCCCAAATCTTTGGGGTTGCTTTTTCCCATAAACGTGGTTTCATTTCGTTTATGCTATTTTACCCGTACTGGTTTTATGGATGAGGCCTATTGGGTATCGGTCTGGCTCCGTCTACGTGCCTATGACTATCGTTTCCCAAGAAATCCGTGCGCGAAGATCACTGAATTTGAACTTTCTACAACCCAAAAATATTCTGCTTAAAACGAGGTATTCCGTCTTGGCTGGCGGCTCAGGATCAGCCTCCTGACAACCTTATATTCCCTGAGGAGGTTCTACCACGTGAAACTCTCTTTAATGGAACTTTAGCTTTAGCGTGGTCGTTACCCAAGAAACCAACCGGTTTCGCGTGGTGGGCCGGGAATGCCATACTATAAATGTTGTCCGGTAAACGCTTGGATCTCACGTAGCTCATGCCGGATTAACGTCTTCTGGCCGGGTCAAATTAACCTATTGAAGTGTCTCATTTCGTACCAAGAAACCATGTCTGACAAGTATTGATTTTACTTCGCACCTAGCTACTCTAGGTTTGTGGGTAGGTCCCGGGGAGAGGTTATGGACACCTTTCCATACTTTTGTGTAATCTGGAGTACCTTCACTTAATTTTCCTCTTCAGTCTTAGGCTTGGGTGGTATTATCACATGCTCTTCTTGACCCGAGACTTTGCAGAAATCTTTTCGATTCTTCGGTTATATGGAAAGATAGAAATAAAATGACTACCATTTTTGGTATTCACTTAATTTTGTTAGGTCTAAGGTGCTTTTCCTTGCTAGTGCGCAAGGGCGGTTTATTTTTGGGCATATATGAACCCTGGGCCCCTGGTGGGGGAGATGTAAAGAAAAATTACCAACTTGACCCTTACCCAGTGGTCATTTTGGTTAATTTACTAATCTCCTTTTGGTGGAGAAGGATGGATGTTAGTGTGGACGCTTTAGAATATATAATTGGGGACAGTCTTGGTTAGGTTCCATTTGTATCCTTGGTGGAATTTGGCATATCGTAAACCAAACCTTTGCATGGCTCGCGTGCATTGTATGGTCTGGAGCGGCTTACTTGTCTTATAGTTTAGGTGCTTTACTGTCCGTTGTTTTTTAATCGCTTTGTGTTTTGTCTGGTATTAAATATACCGCCTTATCCTACCTGAGTTTTACCGGCCCTCCCGGGCCAAGAATCTTCTCAGCTCAAGCATTTACCTTCTCAGTCGAAGACCACGTTCTTGGAGCTAACGTGGGATCCGCTCAAGGACCTACTGGTTTAGGTAAATATCTAATAATGCGGTTTCCCCGAATGGAGAGATTTTTTTGGAGGAGAACCTATGTCGGGTTTTTGGATCTTCGTGCTCCTGGTTATAACCTCTAAGGGTTCCCAATGGTTTGGACTTTTGAGTAGGCTTGAAAAAGCACATACAACTTGGCAATAACGACGTTTCGGCAGAATATATGACCATGCTCCCTTTGGTTCTTTAACTTTCCTTGGTGGCGTAGCTACCGAGATCACAATGCAGTCAATTTGTCTCTCCTAAAGTTGGTTGCGACCTTCCCATTTTGTTCTAGGATTCTTCTTTTTTGTGGTGCATTTGTGGGGGCATGCCGGAAGGGCCCGTGCAGCGCAGTCAGGCTTTGAAAAGGAATCGATCGTGATTTGGAACTGTTCTGTCATGACCCCCTCTTAGTGAGATTTTTCTTCTTTTTCTTTTTATATCTATTCTAATGTTTTCTGTTCTGGCTCGCTATTTCTACCTATCCGTCCATTCCTTTTTAATGAAATAACGGGCCAAATAATAAAAAACAAATTTATTCACACCAAAAAAGGAGAGAGAGGGATTCGAACCCTCGATAGTTTTCTTTGTTTAGACTATACCGTTTTTCCAAGACCGGACTATCAACACTCAGCCATCTCTCCCGAGACAATTTCTAGTTTATTCCTACAAATGTAATATGACTATATGAATGATAACACTAACTATCTGTAGAAACCTCCCAGGGCAAATCCCTATTTCGAGGTATCTACTTGTAAGATTGTAATACATAGATTATATTCAGATTCCAGTATTTCGGGTTGGTGAAGTAATACTAAAATCCCCTCACTCCATGTCCGAATAAAATAAAGCGTAAGGTAATATTCTAAAGAATCATTGATTCGGGTCAAATCCCTAACATGATGCATTTTATACAATTTTGACTAGCGAGGGATCAAGGGTATAGTTTCATTTGTTTTGTAGCTTGGGAGGCTTTAACAAACATGACTATTGCTTTCCAATTACTGTTTTTGCATTAATTGCGACTTCCACATCCTTACTGATTAGTGTCCCCTTGAGTTGCTTCTTTCTGATGGTTGGTCCAGTAATAAAAATATTTGTAATTTTCCGGTACAATCATTATTGATTGATTAAGTCTTTCCTGGAGCTATCCTTAATTCTCATCATCTCTTGAATTTTTTTTTTATTTCCCCGATCCAAAAACTCCATTCCCTCTCCCTTCTACTTCTAATAAATTTAATAATTCGGATTGTGAGACACATCAAGATTCAATCTGATTTCCAAAAAAATTATATTTCATTCTTGTATCCTGATAGTTGCCCTTCCATATGATCCAGACGCATATATGATAGATGAATATATGTCATATATGTGTGGACATATTCGTGCCGTATCAGGAACGCAGAAATGCGGATATGGTCTAATGGTCAATTTCTCTTTTGCCAGGAGAAGATGTGGGTTCGATTCCCGCTATCCGCCCACGGTGAGTAATGTATTTATGATAAGATAAGAAGATAAAATCAAAAATGAAATTCAACTACTATATCTAGCTAACTACTAAAAAGAATACTTTTTTTTTACAAAAAAATGTGTGTCAGTGTTAGACAGTATTTGACCCCTGACCTCAAGGTTATGAGCCTTGCGCGCTACCAAACTTGCTTCTACTCCGCGCTGGAAGAACCGGGACTTAATGGACGACAGAATATTGGATACGCCCTCTACCATATCCGTAAAATAGAATAGATCTATTTATACAGAATGGTAAGAGGCCTCCTCATCTCTTGATAAATATATCGTAGAGATCATACAATACGAAATGATATTTTTCTTCTTTACCAACTTGATCTTATTGCGCCCGTCACAACCTGCCTGAAATTTCTCGAAGTATGTGTCCGATAGCCCAAAGTCTCGCTCGTAGCTTAGTCTTCCCAGTCAAAAAAACAACGTTCGTGGAGACGTATAGGTGCCACTTAATTACTTGTGGTATTGCAATTTTCCAGAATTTCCCCTTTTTGTCACGCATGATGAACTTTGCTTATTTTTTTTTTTGAGATCGACGAAGTCAAATGATATTCTGTTCCAATTTCTGTCGCTTTCTTCTCCTCTGAATCAAACTTGTTCTTGCCAATAATTAATGTTCGTTTCCTATTTTATCATGATAAGTTCGAATCCTAGATGTACACTATAAGACGGTAGATCCTCCCGCTCACTCGAAACAAATGAGATTGTTGCTGATACAGTACATAAAAAAATATAAATAACTAAATTAAACTTTACCAAATTTTCCTGATGTAGAGGCAATCACCAGAAAGCTGCATATGAATATATAAAACCTACGGAAAAGTGGGCTTATCCAACCAATCTTGCTTGCACATGAAAGAGCCACTTTGGCTTATCCTCCCATCGAATCAAATTAGCAATGTTACTGCGTTTCATGACCATTCTAAAGTTCAATCCATTTCCTCCAATAATCCGCGCCAATAAATTAAACAGCATAAAATCCAGTAGCCCAAACCAGATGTCCAAATAAGAACCTCCACGCCCATACCTGATAACATTCATACAAAGGAATTATATCCCTTGATAAGTTGGTTGACCAGTTTAACCATAGCTAATCTCTGAACCATCCCATTATAAGTGGAAAGATTCATAATTGTGAAAACGTTCCCCTGCCCATAAATGATTTGTTTCAATGCCAATAAAAAGTAACCCACCCAATGGTATTTACACATCCACAACTGCCATAAAATGCCGTCCCAAGCAGAATATCCAATTCCCGCCGCGTCCTGGGCCGTCGCAAGGAAACCATAACCGAAATCCTTTTTATTGTCAGTAACTGACCACGTGCATCTAAGCCAGACCTTTACTTAAAATCAATGTAGTTTGTAGCAACCTAGAGCAATTAAGCATGATGAACCAGAAGTCCCCATGACCTATGTTAAGCAGAGTGGAAATTACTATTCTCATTACAGCATTCAACCAGCCCGGTAACCATATCTTCGACCCTGCATTGATGCTGGCCATTCGGTTGAAGATAAGCCGTACATGCGAACACCATTGAATCGCTAACCATGAGCGGCTTTATCCATTGGGCAAATATAGGTTCATCAAGATTTGTTTTTCCCCGTATACCAAAGCGATCATAACATCGTTCTGACATAAAGGCGCCAAGGATGGAACCCAAGAAACAGGCTGGCCCAACTGTAATGAATATGATATCTTCTTTGTGTCTAACAGTTCTTGCCAATACTTATCCTCTTCTGTTTCTGGATTGTACTCTCTAATGCAAGACTATAGCCTCCCTGAGCCAAAGCTCTGTCATTATAACCCTGCGATGTCATTGGTGATGATATATAACGCAGCCTTGAGTAGTAAGTCTTGTGCTATGATGCATAAGCAGTAAAGAGTACATGTGTTGAGCTACAAGGAAGTAATACCCCCTAAAGAGCTAGAGCAAGACCTATTTGAAAATGCAGCGAAATTATTATTGTGTCCACAATACCCTTATTCCCACGCCCTAAATCGACCCCCCTGGACGAATATGTGTTTCTAAAGATCTTGATACTGTGGCCCATCCCGAAGTTAGTTCTATACATATAACCGCGGATCAGGAAATAAATGCCAATAGCTAATGATGAATGACAATACGGTCGCCATAAACTTTGCGTTTGTGGTGAAAATCCACGCGAGACGGGTTAGAATGGCAGTTTCCTTTTCCTTGGGAAGTACCAAATAAAGGCTACTCGACTCAGGGTTTTGGCATAAAGATTCCACTGACCCGTACAAAGTGGTCCCAACCCTTGAGGCTAGGGTAATACATCTAAAACATTTTCCATCTGACCGTACTGTCCCCTTGTCCTGAATAGCGACATGAACTAAATTCCTTCCAATCCAAAGGAACTCACTCCGAAAAGTCCTGACAAATGATTCATTTAGACGGAGATCGGCATTTTTTTGAACCACGAAACGCTTTGGTTTCCATTTGTTTTAAGTGTAACAACCCGCCCCCCTAAAAAAAAATTAGGAAATAGCAGAAAGAATAATAGCAAAAGATCTCCAGTATAAAGATCTTCATTAGTGCGTAATCCGATTGTATACCACCACGGATAACACCGTAATCGCGATATTCACTGACCGGTAGCCCTCCTCGAGTCAAAGGCTTCTACAGCTGGTTGCCACAAAAAATGAGGATCCCATTGCATGAGCAATAGGTCCTTACATGTAAATGGTCTTGTATCCAGACTCAAAAATTTTCTGCCAAGCTACATGAAGAGATTTCCGGACGTCCCCAGAAATATTATTGCTAATTTTCCCAAGTGATAAGACAAAAATTGTTCTGATAAAGACGTTCCTCAGTAATATCATCATGACTCTCGAGGCTGTGCTGTAGGCAACCAAACCAAATACGACTAGTAGTGGGTCCTAGCTAAGCCTTGGCTAACCTCGGAAATCTAATGCCATAAATGCCTTTCAAATCCCCCTACCATTATCCTACTGCATACTTCTTGCTAAGAAGATGCCCTTTATGTGCAATTCCACCCAGAAGGTATGGGTTCCTCTACCACACGTCCCTTGTACAATGCTCAAGGCTCTAGGCTGAGTAGCAGGAGCAACTTTTAATTGTTTATTGTAGCCCAACTATGTATTCAATGAGTTTCTTGCCAATAACACGCCACTTGAATAGACCATTAACTGAAAGGCCCAGACCAATGAGCACCTAGAAAACGATCCATAATGCAGATAATGAGACATAGACCCCCCCCTTTTGGGGGGGGGTGGGGGAATTACCTGAGATCCTTTGCCCATAAGAAATCTCGAAGCCACCCCTTAATAGTAATGGAACTCTGCGCAAAGTTTCTCCCTGTATATTGATTTACTACCCCTTGATCCTTTATAGTACCCACCAAACATCCCACCTTGCATTTTTCCACTGAAATGGAAAATAACTACGCGGAAATCGCATTGACCCATAATAGACCTACCGAAGACATGACCCAGGCAGATACTTGACCTGTCCCCCTCGTCCAGTCATCACAATGAAAACGAAACCAGATTTGCTTTATCAGTTATCAAACCGGGAACTGCGAGCAAAATATAACCCCTTTTCAAGTAGTATCAATACGTCACGTGGATCGTACCGCATGAATATTAGACTAAGAGTCTGCGTTCCTAATGGATAGGTAACAAACGCGACTTTGCCGCCTACTGCTACCACTCACCACCTCCCCAGTTTAGCTGGTACTCTTGCTGTTTTTGCACCAGAGCTGGTATGCCGGGTGCTAAAGCTGGGTGTTGTGTAACCCATTGAGCAAGATGGTTGTAATTGTATCGCGGTAAACTGAAAACTATCTTGTGGACGCCCTAAGCGCTCAGTATCATTATGAAATATACAGAGCCAAAACTGTGACAACCCCCAGAATATACCTTCCCAGGTAAGGATGTGATATGATTGCATCGCGGTGTCTAAGGACCGATCTAATAGATCGTTGTATCGAGTAGTGTTGGATCGTTAATCTCTTACCATAAAAATTGCTGCATGTGCGCCAGCACAACTATGGAAACCCCCTACGATCAATGATGTTGTGAACACGAAAGTGTGTGTACCATAGTCAATCGCATAGTATGATAGGATGCAGTAATACATAGTGAGCTACATATGTAAAGAAGAGCTAACCATAGCCAGTTTACGAGCTAATTGAGCATGCCCACGACGTTGTTGTTAGGATTTCAAAGAGTCCGTTTATGGCCCTGCCTGTAAATGGACCTTATGGGGGGTAAGGCCTCCCCCCCCCCCCCCTGCTAAAATGTCTTTAAATGCCATTACCAATGCCCCAGATGGTTCTATACATAGACCAGCGTCAGGAAAAGAATGCAATAGCTAAATGATGGGTGCAATAATCGGTCATCCATAGACCACCTGTTATTGGGGTCCAATCCTCCACGAAAAGTAAGAATTCCGCGTTTTTGAACAATTCAGTTGAAAAAGGGTTGCTCCCCTCGGCAAAACTGGATCAAGTTGAGCCAAAAGGTCCCGATTCAGATAAAGTCATGAAAGTGGTATCTCTTTCGGATCAACTCCACGTTCGAGAAATTGGGTTACTCGTAAAGATACATGGATTTGGTGTCCCGCCCAAGAAAACCCAAGTCTAGTAACCCGCTAAGTGTGATTTAACTAACATGATTCTACCTCTTGAACCAAGCCAATTGGGGGCGGCTTTGGATAATGGACCCACCACAAAAAGTGCATTAACTATCAAAGACCATGCGCCAATGGCGTACAATATATTTAATTCCTAGTTTATTCCAATGCTCGCCAAATCTGAAAAAATCCGGATGTTTTTTGTTTCTCCTCGTAAACCTCCACCCACCTCACGCATTCATATTCTTGCCACTATTGGCCAACTACCTGGCACTGGGTCAATGGTGAGTAGAATCACTCGCAATGCTTCATAATTGGAAAAAACGTATCTCCATGTATACATGCCACTCCGCCAAAGAAGATATGGATAGTTGACCAAATGGGAAAAAGCACTAAATGTTTTTTAACCTTTTCGAGAGATCTCCTCGCAAATCACTGGTATGACTATCGAACGCGTAGAGCATCCAAGCATGTAGGTTCCATATCCAGTGTAGTATCAGGCCCTTAGCTATTGTTCCTTGAGAAATGGCCGGGTCTGGCCCATCCCGAAAGACGTTTTGATGGGATCCCCTATCTACACAATTTTCACTTCTGGTTTCCGGCGAACGAATAATCATTAATTCCCTCCTCTTTCCCGGACAACACACCAAAGAACCCTCCTAACAGTTTTAGTGAACCTCTAAAGAGAGCTATTTTATTTATGTTATGATTAGTCCTTTCTTTCCTATCTCTCCCTCATCTATTTTTTAGTTATTCACTAGAGCAATTATTAGTTATCACTAGAGCAATTATGATATTGACGTCAATCCGAGCAAGTGTTCGGATCTATATGACCATAATAACGATTTAGGTGCCCACCGACCCATTCTCTCTTGGAAGTCCTTCCCAGCATGACGAAAAACCTATTTTGTTTGTGCAACAGTTTAGTATCTGACTGTATAAATACCCATATTGAATCTACTTCCATGTGAATATCGTATTACTTTACTCGAAATTAAAGCACAGAAACCATTCATTATAGTAATAAGAGCCTTCCTATTCTTTTCGTGTATTTAGTCATTCGAAGGTACCTTTTATAAGCTTTATTAGTTTTATTCTATATGTATTCGGATCATTTTATCCTACGAGAACCATACAATGATTTTAGAAGGAAGGGATCTATAACTTCTTTGTATTGTATCTTTTCATGGGAAAACGATCTATTTTAATTTATTGTGGATCCCAACTAATTTTATGCAATTCAAAAAAGAGAGTGGTTTTATTCGAAACTCCTCGTTATCTTCACCAATTATGTTCTTCCATCTCATGACCTGGACTAATGCTATAGCTTTGTTTTCCAATACTCAGCAGCTTGATCGAACCAAGCCTCCGCATTTCAAATCACCCTGTAGAAGGGCTGTTCTCGCCCGGTCGGAATAGGTGTTCCTTCCTTAGAACCGTACTTGAGAGTTTCCTACCTCAATACGGTCGGCAATCTATATCTTTTTAACTTGCGCCTCCATCTTAATCTACCCTATGCTACGACTTAGATTTGTCATAAATGTATCCTTTTTTTTTGTTCCATTTTTGTTGGGTTAGCCAGAAAAGTTAATTACTAATTTTAAACTCTAATTTTTCATCAATAACAAGTTTTGTTGTCTTTTCTCACCCCCTTCAGAAGAATGAATCATAGATCGCCCCTATAGCCTATAGATATGTTTATATAGTGGTTGAATTTCTGAAAGGTAACTATCTCGGTTTCATATATGAAATTTATATATATCTATAATCTTGAAAAAGACTTTCTCCATACTATAACAAACAAGACTTACTGCAAGATCGTTTGGGATCTGCTCTAAACAAGGCAACACCGCTGCTCAATACTTTAGTGGATCGCCTCTATTCCTAAGTTTGATTCCTAACTTTTTCCCGTATTATGGCATAAGTACGCAAGGCAGTTTCTAACTCTAGCGACCCATAGTTTGTTATTGATCTTTAACGGTGCTTTCTCTACAATTCCATCCTTATCCATAGAGTATAGTTATAAGGATGTATCTATTTCTTCCTATTTTGGTTCTCGTGAAGTCGACTTATTTCTACAGCTCTAACTCGTGGCTTTCGACATGGCATATGTAGAACGCCCTATTTTTTCTAGTCTTTACTAGTCGATTGGATCTTTTTTTCCTTCTTTCTTATTGAGATAGGTCGCACGAATGACAGATGCACGGCCATATTATTAAAAGCTTGTGGTACAAATTGGTTTCGTTCTAGTGCCCGGAAATAATATTCCAAAGCCGTTGTATGCTCTCCGTTCTTGTGTGTATAGGCCTATGTTATAGAGTATATAACGTCGATCATAGGGATCATGTCTGGTCGCGTAGCTTCATAATAATTCTGTAAGCTTCCGCCGTAATTTCCTCGGAGAGCCAACATCCGTTACGGTCGTTCATTCTATTGCCAAGAATCCCGTTCCAGAACGACGTGAGATTTTCATTTCAATCCTGGCTCCTCCTGCTGTGCATAGTACTAAGGAAATAATCCATGATTAAATTTCACATTCTCAATTATGAACTGCAGGAGCTGTTATTTTACAGAATTTCTAGCCAGCCTTCCCGCAAGAGTTTTTTCTTAACACCATCGTATTATGCGAGATGGAAATGGTAACTCCATCAATTTCTTTGTCCTCAACGCCCCCTATTTCCAGGAAGGTAGTCACTTCACAACGATCTTGATGTTTATAACGGGTACCCAAAGTACGAACGACTTGATGTTTGTTGTCCCAACCATTCTTGTTACCCCGATACCGATAAGGAAAAGGGGTAATTTATAACAAGTTTTGTGTGTGTTGATTCCTAGGTGTAGTGCTTCTTCCCCCATGCCGCCTTATTGATAGTTGAGTAGGATTGCACCGACATACTGACGCTATAGGTGTAACCTTTCGCTCAATCCAAAATCGACAATTTAAGCATCTGAGGCGCATCAATCGAGGATACACGACATAAGGATTTTTCTATTCCAAACTTCCACCTTCCCCAAGCGTGAGTTTATTTCAAAATTTGGTTCTTTCTATCCCGAACGTCCCTTTTCTTCTCGTAATACTGAGGACGACTAGACTAAAAAAAAAAACAAGAAAAAGAATCAATCCACCCTCTCTGTACTAGGTAATGCCTTTTTTCTCCGGAATTTGTCGAATTATTCGTATAAGAGATTGGCTACAATTGACGAGGTCATTATCATAACTTTGCATTTATATCGAATCTAGGCATAATTACAATCCTTCTCAGTCTATAATTCTTTTTCATTCCCGAGGGTAATGATCTCGCAAACTAAAGTAATTTACAGTACGAAATAACATAAAAACAGACTCCTTCTAAAAAAGATGTTTAAACCTTTTGATTGTTTCAAGATGTCCCTTTTTGTGTTGGATGGTGACAAGGATAGATAGGAAATTTGGAGGATTTCATTCCAATTTTCGTAGTATAACCAAGAACGGACCTATTACTATTTCCATCTAATTGAATACAAAGACTTTATATTTTATTGTGGATTCTGATAACTCGAGAAGTTTGATTTGGTTTAATCCAAGAGGAAAAAGAAGAATAAAGTGCATTAAAAAAAAATAGAGTGAGTTAGGTAAGCATCCATGTTGTTTTTTGTTTTTGCATAACATGGATCCGCATGCACAATGAAATAGAAAAATCCATGGGACGATTCATAAATTTGTATAGATCTAGGTGTAGCTGATGAGAGAAGTTTGTTGTTGAGAAATAGGAAATTTTTTTGAAAGGACTTATCCGATGGAACCTTCATCCTTCGGAACCTACTGTAATAAGTGATGACTTGCGCATTCACTCGATTTCTTGTCATACTAAGATAGTGTAGAAAGAATGGCCGAGGGGCGTGTCAAGGCGTAGCATTGGAACTGCTATGTAGGCTTTTTTTACCGAGGGTTCGAATCCCTCTCTTCCGTTTCTCTCTTAATTCCACCAACGTTCTGAACACAATAATTCAAATCACAATAACAATTGATACCATCATCCCACAATAGGACATACTTTTTTTGATAGAAAGTTCTCTATTCCTAATTACATACTGTGGTACGTAAATACAATAATCGTACAAAGAAAAGCAAAAACTTACTGCTGATCCATTTGTGTACGTGAATGAGAAAAAATGCGGATCAGGCCCTTAATCTATTTATTTATTCGGCGAGAGAACAAAATCTCTAACTTTCGTTGTAGTTTCGTTAGGGTTTCAATCTGACCTGGAATAATATTCATACACTAACAACTCATTTATTTTCAAATCGATCCTTTACTATCTATTTGTGAATTTACTACTCCGTTATATGGCATGAGTTCAAACCGTCAATGTTGTGGCAGATTCCCGGGTGGGGATAAAGCCATTAATTTTTGAATCAGAGCTTTCGATCGTTGTTTTATATCCTTCGTATTAATCATATCTCTGGTTTACAACTATAACTTTGGTTTCCACTATACACCCTTACTAATTGTCTATGTTTTAACTATGCCTGTCTCCAGGATGGTCGTAGCCATACCCAATCGAAAATGATGTTATCCAAACGCATCTCAAGTACTGTAGTAAAACCTGACCTGTTACCCTTTTGCGTTTCCAGCATAGCCATATCTAAGTAGTGTCGCTCTGTCAACCATATAAAAGCATTCTGTTTTTTCTTCTAGAACGAATACTATACTGCGATCCTTTCCCATAACGCAATGGTTTTTAAGATTCACTTCCGGACTCTCAGTGTCTTTTACTAGTTAGTCCTTGTAAAGCCCCCGACTGCGTATTTTTTTGAAACAGGTCCTCGTACGAGACTAAGACTTCCTTTTTATCTTATTGTGATTTTAGTGAATTTCATTTTTCCAGAGAAAACAATGAAACCTGACTATAATTAGACGAACTAGGATAAACAAAGCAAAGCTAAATCTACCGGGGAAAGACTACAAGTAAATAAAATAATTGTATCATATCCGGATTGTTTGTATAGATAGGCAAGTTGTCAGCTCCGTTTTATGATTTGTTCGGTAAGAGATAGATCTAATTTTTCCAATACATTTTTTGGTCAGTTTTCAAGTTCCCACGACATAACAGATGGGAAAAGGGAGGATAGAGATATCAATCACGAAAAGTCGATAGAGAAAAAGCCGCTATCTAGTCGAACCGATACCATCGCATTACAAAGCCTATGCTCTAACCTCTGACTAGCGGCTCACATAACATAACAGAATATATATAGAATGTATGAAACTAACCGGTTTTAGCAGTAGCTGACTCGTTATCTATTAGCTATTCGTTTATATTAACTATTAACTATAACTCATATAACTATATAGTATAGTTCTATAGAGTGTTTATTAGTTACTTAGATACTTCTAAACTAGTACTAAGCATAACTATATACTAGAACTACTATATACCTATAACGAACTAAATAAGAATCTGACATTCTTCTGACTATTCTAACGATATCAACTAATATACAACATGATGTATTTATGAATTTATATTATAATTATTTAAGTTATTTATTTATATTATAATTTCTTTACTATTAATTATACTAGAATGAATATAAAATTGGTTAAATTGGAAATTTTTATTAGGAAAAATCTAATTATTTCTTAAAACTAATTTATTTTTTAAAGCAGTTATCGAAATTATCGGAAATCTTGATTATATGAATCATAAATCATATCATTTAAGTTAATTTTATATGTTAATTATAGCTATAGCTAATCGTTTCCTAAGATTCAAAAAAAAGATAAGATCAAAGATACAATCTAAATGAAAATGAGGACATTCCTCTGGTTTGGATTCGGAAAAGGAGGATATAGACAAAAAAACAGAAGAATGAATATCGCCCGTTTCCACTATCAAAATCGCACTGTAAAAATGAAAGGGAGGGAGAAACGAATTATATGTTGATATACATCCCTATTGAATTGTTGCCGGATACTCAATGATAAGAATCATTTCTGATTGACAAGTTCTCCTTCAATATACTGACTGATTTGAGTATAGCCAAAAAAAGCAACAAACAGCAGCATACACTTTTTCAATATAGAAATCATTATCTAACGAATTCAATTCAACGGGTTCAAACAAACAAAATAAATAAACGTAGTTGGATTCCAACTAGATCTTGGTACAAGGGGATGACTTGTTCTGCGCATTCTGGTGGGTGTTACAGACCGTACGAGGACGGATGGTGGTTAAGGTTGTGATTGGGTAGCTGCGGGTGTCATATGGACACCGGCTAAGTGGTAACTTCCAAATTCGAGAAACCCTGGATTAAAAATGGGCAATCTTAGCCAAATCTATTTGAAAAACAAAGGTTATAAAACTAGAATTTACAAGGCTAGGTTCAGAGCGCAATGGAAGCTGTTCTAACGAATGGAGTTGTGATACGTTTTGTTGGTAGCTGGAATCCGTCCTATCACATTATCAGCCAATGGTCCATATACCGACTACGTATGCTTATACATCCTGCCCTATCTCAAACGATTAATCATGACCCTAATCTATTATCTTATAATTATATATAATTCTAATATGAAAATTCTAATCTTAAAATTCGATTAGTATGATCCCATTTTCAATGGAAGTTGAAGGAAAGCGAAGATTCAATTAGAATCATCATTTCCAGAGTTTTGAATAGATCTTTTGAAAAAACTTATTAATCGGACGAGAGTAAAGAGAGATTCCCATTCTACATGGCATACCGAACAACAATGAATTTATACGAATGAAACATCCGTCGACTTTAAATCGTGAGGGTTCAAGTCCCTCTATCCCCATAAAAAAGCCTCTTTTACTTCCTAAGTAGTTATCCTCTTCTTTTTTTTTTCCTCAGTGGTTCAGTTCAAACAAATTCACTATCTTTCTCATTCCGTCTAACTCTTTCACAAACGGATCCGAACTAAAATCCTTGGTCTGTATCCCATTTGGATAGACCTGTACCAATGACATATATGGGCAAGAATCTCGATTTTGAATCATTCCCAGTCCCTATCATTATCTTACACTGTCTTGTCAAATTTTTTACCTACTTTTTAGTCCCTTAATTAACATAGACACAAGTAACTCCACTATGTGATGCACGGGAAATGTCCGGGATAGCTCAGTTGGTAGAGCAGAGGACTGAAATCTCCCTCGGGGTCACCAGTTCAAATCTGGTTCCTGACACGTAAATAATGTATCCGGATAGAATTCATACAAATTATCGAGATAGATCGGGCGTTAATAGTCTAGTCATGATACTCTTTACTCCATCTAGATGTTACTATTTACTCATCGAGATGATATATATATATATACCTCCTTTTGGGGATTTGTAAAAAATTATGTATTGATGGTATGGTAGAACAAAGTGAGAAAAAAATTTTATGCTCCGTCTCTTTTTTCTTTTCTGTTTTCTTCCTACGGTGCTTTCTCTCATTCAAAAAGGGACGATTAAGTCGTATCTATATTTCAAATAAAAATAATAAGTAACAAAAAAAACTAAAGTCGAGAGGAGTTAAAAGATATCAATAGACAGAATGCACTTCATACACAGTACAAATAAAATCTATCCACTCCTTTTCATTTCTCATTTCATATTTTTTGACTTTATTTCCCTTTCTTTCTTCACTCTGCTTACTTACTTTCCGGGGTCCATCTACATCTAGTAAGTTATGTGCCGGTACAAAGTTCATAGTGCAGAAACTCTTTTGATGCATCCCATTTTTTCTGCTCATATACGAATGGATTGACTATTCCACATTTTGGATATAAATGGAGTTTTTTTTAAAGTTATCCATAATACGATTAAGTCCGGTTACTTCTTTCATCTAGAACGGAACGTAAAAATATTCCTGTCACTTGAAGAATCTGGAATCGTTCCATAGTCGTATAAGTACACATTAGTTTTTATCAGTTAATGGTATCATCGTTATTCATAGAATTGGGGGTATATATCCTTACTATGGGGCCAACCTTTCCAACTTTCCGGCATCAAAATAACGTTTTAAGGCTTGGATGAATGATCAGAAGAATCCCAACATATCTAAGATTCGCGTTCTTGAAAATCAGCACTCTCCAAATCCAGAAACAGACGGATTTCTAGATTATTCTTGGCAAATACTTGTATGCATACTCTTCTGGTTTACTATCCCATACTGTATCTCGTAAGATGATACACCCTGGCTAAAAATCCGCCTGGGGCTACCTCATAGGCCACTGGAGCGTATAATTGTAACCATTAAATAAGGAAAACAGCATGGAAATCCCAATCCCGGTTTTTTATTTGTAAAGTTTCTATTCCTCGCAATCAAAGCCCAAAGAGCTATGAACTAAATTCATGGTTGACGACCAATCAGATACAACCGTCCTGCTGCATCTTCTTGATCTCTCCCACATTTGTATTTGTATGATATTTCATTACAATGAAAGTTTAAAAGATTGACCCTTTCTCTTTCTTATTCTCACAAAGAACCTTACCTTGTCTGATTCCCTAATTCAAGGGGAGATACTGAACTTTGGATTTGAAAATGTTTTTCAGAAGTATCCTGAAGTAGATGGTGATTGATCGAGCAATTCTTGATCATAATTTCCCCGTTTGAGTACTGCGTCGACACAAAACTTGTGCATTGGTTAGTACAACATCGATTTTCTGTTGAGGACACTGTTCTATCTTTCAAAGATTTCGCGAGATATTTCTTACGAATTCGTTATAGCATCGATAACCGCCTCAGGGTTAGTGTCAGCCCGGCAAATAGACATCGACCGGATTAGCTTTGACTCCACGAACATATATAATAATCATACTAACATCCCCCTGTAATTCTAGTCCCATAGCAAGGGTGACCATATTTTGTTCAGGCATTTGCTCATATATCTTACTAAAGAAGAGCCATTTTCATTGTTTACTGTGCCGGCTGTTGTAAAATTAGGTCTGCTTGTCTAGACCTCATCTTGTTACCCAATCCATAACGATCAAAGTCGAATCTGCGACCTATTAATGAAGCAAATTCAATGAAACAACAACTGGTACCGTTAGAAGCGGCCATAAACTGAAGTCTTGACCAATTCGAAAGATCATTCAATGGAGGTTGAAATAACTGCATTGGTAATGTTTTTGTCAACTAATGGAAACTCATCAATTCATAACTGTCTCAATGTAATTTTTCCTTCCTTTTTATTGGATTGTCGTGCATATTCAGTTAAGAGCCCATTCAAGGCTCCTTTTTCGCCATGCATAAACGAACCCAATTTGGATAAGCACAAAAATTAACTTCGATAAATACAGATACCCCAATACATCGAAACTCATTGCCCATGGATAACGAAAGACCGTTTCAACATCAAACAACAAAACTAAGCAAACATGTATAGCGATTCGAAATTGTAACCAGCATCCCCAAGGGGTTTCTATACCTAACCCGATTCATACTAGAAGATCTTCTCTGGTCCTTCCTACCGGGCTAAAACTCTGGGGGCCGGAAATTACAAATGCCAAATAAGGAATAGACGCTTGATATTATTAGAACTGCCCCAGAAAATATCATATCCGTAAGCAAAACTAAATGACTCCTATTAATGTTGAACTATGCTGATTATTCGATTCGAATCGGAATTGTCCCCATTCATCCAATCCTTCTTATCTTAGGCGAAACAAGAATTGATTTTGATCAAATCAACTGCATAGTTTACTAGTTTTGTTTGCTGTGGGGCATGTTTTGTTTAAAAGATTCATCTAATGAATCCCACTTACATTTTCTGATGTGATTCTATTTAGATATGTGTAGACATAGGCTTCCTACACAAACAAAACTCTCTCACTTTGTCTTGGGTTCTCCTATCCTCTAGAAAAGGTATAAATACTAAAATATCCTATGCCTATAACTATTCTATGCCTATAACGTAATACACCCTCAATACCCTATATATCTTAAAGTAAAGACCTAATTAACATCACTATGAATCTATATCATTAAATACTAGTTGATTTATTATAATCACCATAACTTGAGATAATACTAATTTTCATTTCATTTTTTAAACTTAAATTTTTCAAAGAGTCATATGGGTAACAATGTCTAGTTATTTCTAGCATAATTCTATTTATTCGAGTATCCTTTTTCATTAAAATCTGGGTATTGATCATGCTTCTATTGATTTGCTACGAAATATGCATACATAATCTATGCCTCGTAATGATTTTTTATCTTTTCTTGTCCTAGATTTCATTTCTATTTTTCTTAATTGATTCCAATCCGTTGACTTGAGAGGGTGACATCTAACCACTTATATCTTTCTATACACAAAATTGAAACTTAACCTGTATATCCCACCTCCTCATAAATCAATTCAGAATCGAGTTATTCATAGGTGAGAATGAAAGATTCATTCTATTTCGGACCAATCTCTAGTACTAAACAAAGATTTACGATTTTTGATGAACCAAATACTGTTTTGTTTTGTTACGGCAATAACGCTTATACTTAATAATTAATGGTAAGACAAGCATGGTTTAGCTTCGCTACAAAGAAAAGGTTTTACAGCAAACTATACTAACAATTGAAACATGCAAAGAGTGGATTATTATAATCGCGGAATCATAATGATTTACAGAACATTTTCAATGAAAGAATCACACATTATCGAATATTCGCGGAGACCAAATCAAATCCATCAAAACCCACTCAACTCATAGAATATAGAAGAATAAACGTTAATATATTTATATTTAGCCCAATTCGTTATCTCTCCATTCTCTCTGATATCAATCAATAAGGTTGCTCTTGTTCTGCCAGAAAAAAAAAAAAAAACGCTTAGTGATTATTAGGGGGCTTCTCCCAATACCAGCCAAACCCAAGACCAGAAACGAATAGGTCCTAGACCCATTGACTTTGGATTAGACTGGTTGGTCCCAGAAATGAAAACTATACTAAACTAAATAATATATTATGATTAGGTCTATAACGGATCGAACCGTAGACTTCTCGTTAAAACACAGATCGAAACAAACTGATTATTATCGAAATGTTCGAACTGTTTCAAAGACCCACATGCATTTTGTTGCATTGGGCTCTTTTCATCAACTGGTGTAAAGATCAGTTATCCACCATATTTTTGCTTTAGAGGAAGAGATGGATGGTTCCATGTGCTCTGATTTATTCTTTTATCTGATCTAGGAGCAATACCCAAGTGTTCAAAGAAGGGTTTATCTTGACTTAGTCGGCCTCGCCTAGATCAACCTAAGTTTAAATGGACTCTCTATCGACTCCGCTGCACCATTCGCATATAAGACTTCATACACCTTAAAGTTCATAGGACGAAAGAGTTATTTTGAGCCCTTATAGACTCATATCCTAGCATTGAATGGGCTTGTATTTACCTTCTCAACATCAAATCAATGCGGGTTCTAGTTTGATTTGGCAACCTGAAATTCGCGCTGAAATCGACCGACCAAATATTGTCCGGCTATTGTTCTCCCTTTTTCCCTCGAACCTATGGAGTAAGACCTTGATTTCTATCACGATCATTATGTTCGTGGCATAATAGGCGCCTTTGAACAGCATTGGCGCGCGTGTAAACGAGGTGCTCTACCAACTGACTATAGCCCTTGTCATAGACTCTTCCCATATAATAATTTCTTGTCAAGAGGGCTAGTCCATAATCCACATCATAGCTCTCTGATCATTTATTTATTGACGCTTAACAGACCATATTAGTATTGCTTAGAAATAATATTCCACCGAAACCCCGAAGTGATGGGTTATTTTTGTTGTGATAAAGGACCTACCTTAACTCAGTGGTTAGAGTATTGCTTTCATACGGGCGGGAGTCATTGTTCAAATCCAAGAGTAGGTAAACTTATATATACCGGAGTCGATGAATTATTCTAAAAGTTTTTCTACCCCCTCTTCTTTTTTTGTTTTATCAATTAACGTGATGGTCAATTTGGCAGAATCAACATGTTGTGTTAATAAGAACTTTTTTCAAACTCTCTTATTATTTTGATGTATCTGACTTGACTGATAGAAATAACATTGACAGCCGCTACTCGTGTCCTAGCTCGTCTGAGAGCTAGATTCGCTTCAATTGCTTGTCTCTTACCCTCAGCTCCTACGCAAGTTAGCTCAGCTATTTCAAGAGCTTGTTTGTAGCTTTTGCGGATCAATGTCGTACTTATTCCGCATCATTTCCTAAAATGGTGATCTCCTGATTACCTATTCTCGCGAAACCACCCATCAGAGCCACCACCTTTAACCATTGTCGTTGTTGAGCGTATTCTCAAAGACCCTATACTACCCCGTGGCAATAGGGGCCGTGGTTTGGTAATACGCAATTTTGGCCACTAATATAGATAAAATTATTTCTTTCACCTTCTGATCCCAAATAATTCGTTAGTAGTCAGTACACAAAGATTTTAAGGTCATTCTTCAATTTGCTCGCCCTCTTCTGAAGTGTCATAGCGTTCGCGGTAGCTTCATCGATGTTTACCTAGTAAATAAAAGGCGCTCGGGAAGACTGTCTAACTCTCCGGAAAGGATCAGTGAAACCCCCTAATTGTTTCTGCAAGACCGCAACATATTTTCTGGTAACCCAGTAATACCTTCTGCCACGAAGAAGGGTTGTGATAGAAACGCTCTATTTTTCGTCTCTTGCTACCTGTTTCAACACTTCTTCTGATAATGCGTCCACCCAAGATAGCTATAATTTTCCTGCAGTTTCCCTTTGTTAACGTTGTGAAGTATTGCTTAACTCTTTGCGCAGTTTCGATAATTTTCCTCGCAACGATCCGAGTTGTACTAGTTGACGTTGATCTAAAGGACCACTGCTTGATACTACCGTTGCAGCTAATCCTCTTGATAATACGGTAGTAGCATTCTAAAGTGCAAATGTCGTGGCCAGGAGCAGGGTGTCGGCAAATCGGCCGCGGGTACATAAACGGCTTGGATCGAGTTATGATCCCTCTTTGGTAGAGTAATTCTTCTTGCAAAGAACCCATTTCTGTACTAAGGTAGGTTGATAACCCACTGCGAGAAGGCATTTCTCCCCAATAGGCGGATACTTCCCTGATCCTGCTTGGACGAAACGAAATATTGTCGAATGATCAAGTACGTCTTGTTCATTAACATCCCGGAAATATTCCGCCATAGTTAGGGCAGTCAAACCACTCTCATACGAGCTCCCGGCGGTTCATTCATTTGACCATACTAAGCTACTACTTTGATTTGCAATATTTTTTTCATTAATTTCTCCGGATTCTTTCATTTCCATGAAGATCATTTCCCTTCACGGTACTTTCGCCACTCCGCCAAATACAGATACGCCTCATGACTTTTGCAATGTTTTTGATCAATTCCTGATGAGTACGTTTACCTACTCCACTCCTCCAAATATCCGATTTTCCTCCACGGCGATACGAGCTAAAAGATCCACTACTTTAATTCCTGTTTTCAAAGATTGATAATTTCGTCTCTAACTGTATCGGCAGGTCAGGTCTATGAATAGGAATGTTTTCTAGTATCTACAGACCTAATATCACCAGGCCCCCAAGAACGTGAAATTCGTCCGAGTAGCTCCACCGACTGGAACGCTTCGAGGAGCTCCCGGTCATCACTTCCATTCCATCTCATCAGTCCATCTGGTACACTCATAGCTACAGCTCTAACTCGATTATTTCCTAATAATTGTTGTACCGCACAGGTCACATAGTTTATTTGCTGACCGATGTATCTCGACCCTTAACTACCAAAGCGTTATCAAGATTATGCTCTTGCCCGGAGGAAAACAACATCCCTAACGGCCAATAATGAGCGATACTGCCCTAGGTTTTTTGTTCTTCAAGTTTGGAAAACCGCAGGACTAGAAGGGTAGGTGATTCTCATAATTATATTAAAGTAAAGTATGTCTAGTGGGTGTGGGAAGTTTTTTTGAATAGATGCCATGCCCAATTCGAAAATAAATGTCCGATAGCAGGGAGTTATCGGTTATTCAATAAGAAATAATTGAGTTAGCACTTGATTTAGTTGGTACCACCCCACCGCATACGATTCAATCGTTACTCCTCTTCAATAGTATTTTCAATTTCAGCAATCCTTCTTTTTTCAAAAGAATATTAAGTAATGAAATCACGAGTAAGTCTCTTTCATTTCTCTATCATTATAGAAAAACCCTCCTATTAGATTCTATATCTATAGAATCGAACCCGAACTCCATTATGAGTCATTATTTCGATCTAATTGGGCCATTGTTTCTTTTTTTTTTTGAATAGATATTGGTTTCCGCCTTCTATTTCGTATTTTATACCGTTTAGGATGAATGATGCCTATTTTCCATCTAAGGATGTACATATAGCACATATATCCCTGTCACAAGTGATTTTTCTTAGTATTTAGAGTCAATAGAAGGAATTCCATTTGATTATTGTAAACTTCAAACAAACATTGGTTTGGGTTGCGCCATAATATCAAGAGTATACAATATGATAGTATTTGATGATCAAATACATGGTCTATATAATGAACCATTTCATTTTAACATAACATGAGACATTTAGTTGATAATATTAGTTTATATTTTTTTCTCTTTTTTTTTTTGAAAACTGTTGTCAAGTTTCATTCACGCATACTCTATATCGAGTAACTTGTCGTTGTGAAATTCTATTCCTGAGTTTAGAATAGGTATGGACTTATGTCACCACAACAGAGACTAAAGCAAGTGTTGGAATTTAAAGCTGGGGTTAAGATTCAATTGACCTTATTATACTCCTGCCTACGAATTCAAAGATACTGATATCTTGGCAGCATTCCCGATAACTGCCTCTACCTGGAGTTCCGCCCGAAAGCCGGGCCTGCGGTAGCGGCCGAATCTTCACTGGTACATTGAACAATGTGTGGACTGATGGGAACTTACCAGTCTTGCTCGTTACAAGGGCTATGCTACCACATCGAAGGCCGTTTTGGGAGGAAACTCATATATTGCTTTATGTATCGTATCCTTTAGTTAGACCTTTTTGAAGAAGGTTCTGTTACTAACATGTTTTACTCCTTGGTGGGTAATGTATTTGGTTTCAAAGCCTTACGAGCTCTCGTCTGGAGGATCTGTCGAATTCCCACTTCTTATTCCAAAACTTCCAATGCCCGCCTCACTCGGCATTCAGGTGAAAGAGATAAGTTGAACAAGTATGGTCGTCCCCTATTGGGATGTCTAATTAAACCAAAATTGGGATTATCTGCAAAAAACTACGGTATAGCGGGTTTATGAATTCTTCGTGGTGGACTTGAGTGTGTTACCAAAGATGCATGAAAACGTTAACTCACAGCCATTTTTCGTTTGGATATCCTGTTTTCTTATTTTGCGGGCCGAGCAATATTATAAACAGCGCCGGCCGAACAGGTGAAATCAAGGTGACATTACTTGAATGCCTACGTGCGGGTAAATTTGAAAATGATGAAAGGGCCTATGTGCCAGAGAATTAGGCGTTCCTATCGTAATGCATTACTCTTAACTGGTGGAATTCACTGCAAATTACTATCTGGCCTCATTTGCCGTGAAACGGCTACTTCTTCACATCCTCGCGCAATGCATGCAGTTATTGATAGAACAGAAAAATCTGGTATGCATTTTCCGTGGTACTAGCTAAGCATTTACGTATGTCTTGTGGAGATCATAATTTCACAGCTCGGTACAGTAGTGATTTAAACTGGAAGGGGAACGGTGAGCTGACTTTTAGGTTTCGTTGCTTAATTACGTGATGATTATATCGAAAAGACCCGAAGTCTCGGTATTATTCTTTTCACCAAAGCCAGCAGGGATTGGGTCTCTATGCCAGGGTGTTATGGCCCGTGGCTTCAGTGGGTATTCATGTTTTGGCATATGCCTGCTCTGACCAAATCTTTTGGGAATGATCCGTCTACAGTTTGGCTGAGGAACTTTAGACACCCTTGGTAAATGCACCTGTGTCAGTAGCTAATAGGGTGGCTTTAGAGATCGTGTGACAAGCTCGTATGAGGGACTGGATCTTGCTCGTGAGGTCATGAAATATCCGTGACGGCTAGCAAAGGGAGCCCTGAACTAGCCGCTGCTTGTGAATATAGGAAAGAGATCAAATTCGAAGTGTCGAACCATTAGAATAAAACTAGATAAGAGAAAAATAGAGTGTTGCAAGAATGTCCTGCGTCGAGTAAATAGCTCTACGAAGAAGGTCGATCGAATTGGAAAACGGAAAGATTTGTACAAGTTATACTTTTGTCACAACTTTGGGAAATCTTTAGGTATGCATTGTTAGATACCTTGACTCGATTGGGTTGAAATAGTCTCTCTCTCCATAAAAAATATGTTTGTTTTTACCGACGCACGAGAAAATATGTTTTGTTTGCGAATACAAGGTAGTGAGGATTTTCCATATGTAAGATCATCATTATTGGATACGGGTTCTTTTCCACATAAAAGGGAACTTGTACA
>PYDT01001762.1:25000-41951 GCA_004837865.1 Musa balbisiana
TGAGGAAGAAAGCGATGTAGAAAGTGAGGAAGAAAGCGATGTAGAAAGTGAGGAAGAAAGCGATGTAGAAAGTGAGGAAGAAAGCGATGTAGAAAGTGAGGAAGAAAGCGATGTAGAAAGTGAGGAAGAAAGCGATGTAGAAAGTGAGGAAGAAAGCGATGTAGAAAGTGAGGAAGAAAGCGATGTAGAAAGTGAGGAAGAAAGCGATGTAGAAAGTGAGGAAGAAAGCGATGTAGAAAGTGAGGAAGAAAGCGATGTAGAAAGTGAGGAAGAAAGCGATGTAGAAAGTGAGGAAGAAAGCGATGTAGAAAGTGAGGAAGAAAGCGATGTAGAAAGTGAGGAAGAAAGCGATGTAGAAAGTGAGGAAGAAAGCGATGTAGAAAGTGAGGAAGAAAGCGATGTAGAAAGTGAGGAAGAAAGCGATGTAGAAAGTGAGGAAGAAAGCGATGTAGAAAGTGAGGAAGAAAGCGATGTAGAAAGTGAGGAAGAAAGCGATGTAATAGAAACAACTTCCGAAAGGAAGGAGACTAAACAGGAACAAGAGGGATCCACCGAAAAAGACCCTTCCCTTTATTCGGAAGAAAAGGAGGATCCGGACAAAATAGATGAAACGGAAGAGATCCGAGTGAATGGAAAGGAAAAAACAAAGCATGAATTCCACTTTCACTTTAAAGACACATGCGATAAAGATAGCCCAGTTTACGAAGATTCTTATCTTGATACCTATCAAGATAATTGGGAATTGGGAAGACTTGAAGAAGAGAAAAATGAAAAGACTTTTTTCTGCTTTGACTTTGAAAAACCTATTGTAACTTTTCTTTTCGATTATAAGCGGTGGAATCGTCCATTGCGATATATAAAAAATAATCGATTTGAAAATAGTGTACAAAATGAAATGTCACAATATTTTTTTTATACGTGTTCAAGTGATGGAAAACAAATAATATCTTTTACATATCCGCCTAGTTTATCAACTTTTTCGGAAATGATAGAACGCAAAATGTCTTTGTACATGACAGAAAAATTTTCCCATGAAGACCTATATGATTATTGGGTTTCTACCAATGAGCAAAAAAAATACAACTTGAGCAATGAATTGATAAGTCGAATAAAAACTCTAGAAGAAGAAGAAGAAGAAGAAGAAGAAGAAAGGATATCTCTTGCTCTAGATATACTTGAAAAAAGGACCAGATTATGCAACGATGAGAATGAGCAAGAATACTTGCCAAAAGCGTATGATCCTTTTTTGAACGGACCGTATCGTGGAACAATAAAAAAATTCTATTCACATACAATCATGAATGATTTAATTACTTCCACAAATGATTTAATTACTTCTACAAATGATTTAATTACTTCTACAGAAGAAGAAGATGTAGATTCCATAGAAACGTTTTGGATAAATAAGATTCATGGGCTCTTTCCTATTTCTAAAAATTCTCGAGAATTTGAACATGAAAAGAATCCGCTTGATGAGAAATCATCATTTAATTATATTGTTAATTTCTTAACGTCAATCGATGAATCTTCTTTATTTTTATTGGAAGAAGAAAGAAGAATTAATTCAGAAAGTAAAGCAAAATCCTTGAGATTTGTATTCGACATAATTACAACCAATCCAAATGATCAAACAACAACTGAAAAAAAATCCATTGGAATAGAAGAAATCAGTAAAAAGGTTCCTCGACGGTCATACAAATTGACCGATGAATTAGAAGGACTGGATCAAGAAAATGGAGAAGAACAGAAGGAAGATTATGAAATTAGTTCAAGAAAAGCGAAACGGGTGGTGATCTATACTGATAACAATCCGGATCCGGATACCGATACTGATAATATTGATCAAGCAGAAGCAGAAGAGGTGGCTTTGATACGTTATTCGCAACAACCAGATTTTAATCGGGGTATAATCCAAGGATCCATGCGTGCTCAAAGACGTAAAACAGTTATTTGGGAAATATTTCAAACAAATGTTCATTCCCCGCTTTTTTTGGATCGAATAGACAAAGTCTTTTTTTTTTCTTTTTTTGATAGATTCTTTTTTTTTTCTTTTTTTGATAGATATAGATATCGAATAATTAATCTTATTTTTAGGAATTCCGTGGGGGGAAACCCAGAATCCGAAACTTCCGACTTTGAGGAGGAAGAGGAAGAGACAAACACTGGGAAAAAAAAAGACGAGGAGAAAAAAAAAAAGAGGAAGATGAACGGATAACAATATCAGAAATTTGGGATAGCATTATATTTGCTCAAGCAATAAGAGGTTTGATGCTGATAACCCAATCTTTTTTTAGAAAAAACATTGTATTGCCTTCATTGATAATAGCTAAAAATATTGGACGTATGTTATTATTCCAATTCCCCGAGTGGTATGAGGATTTGAAGGAATGGAATAGAGAAATACATGTTAAATGCACCTATAATGGTGTTCCATTATCAGAAACAGAATTTCCCAAAGATTGGTTAACAGATGGTATTCAGATAAAGATTTTATTTCCTTTTCGTTTAAAACCTTGGCGAAGATCTAAAATACGATCTCATCATGGAGATCCAATGAAAAAAAAAGGAAAAAAAGAAAATTTTAGTTTTTTAACAGTTTGGGGAATGGAAACGGAACTCCCTTTTGGTTCTCCCCGAAACCAACCTTCTTTTTTTGAACCCATATATAAGGAACTCAAAAAATAATTAGAAAAGTAAAAAAGAACTCTCTAAAAGTTTCAAAAGAAAAAACAAGATGGGTCATCAAAATAGTTCTAGTTCTAAAACGAGTTCTAAAACGAGTTCTAAAACGAATAGTTCTAGTTCTAAAACGAATAGTTCTAGTTCTAAAACGAACAGTTCTAGTTCTAAAACGAATAATGAAGAAACTTGAAAAAGTGAACCAAATTTCTTTATTTGAATTGAGGAAGGGAAAAGTACATGAACCAAATGAAAATGCAAAAGATTCAAAAAAAATAATCAGATTATTCACGAATCGACCATTCAAATTCGATCTATGAATTGGACAAATTATTTACTCATAGAAAAAAAATGAAAGATCTTGCTGATAAGACAATCACAATAAGGAATCAAATAGAAGGAATCACAAAAGACAAGAAGAAAATAGTTCCAGCCTATCATGATAAAAGACCGGAATTACAAAAACATATTTGGCAGATACTTCAAAGAAAAAATACCCGATTAATACGCAAATCACATTATTTTATGAAATCTTTCATTGAAAAAATATACATAGATATCTTGCAATGTATGGTTACCATTTCTAAGGTTAATGCACAACCTTTTAAAAAAACAATTATCAATGAATCCATTTACAACGATGAAAGAAATCAAGAAGGAATTGATGAAACAGATCAAGATACAATGAACTTTATTTCGACTATAAAAAAGTCCTTTTCTAATCCTAATATTAGAAATGATTTAAACACTTATCACGACTTATCTTCCTTGTCCCAAGCATATGTATTTTACAAATTGTCACAAACCCAATTATTTAACAACCATCACCTGAGATCTGTACTTCAATATCACGATCACGGGACCTATCCTTTTATTAAAGACAAGATAAAGTATTATTGTATGACACGAGGAATATTTGATTCCAAATCAAGGCATAAGAAAATTAATAAGTCTGGAATGAATAAATGGAAAAACTGGTTAAAGGGTCATTATCAATATAATTTTTCTCGGAGCAAATGGTCTCGATTAGTACCGAAAAAATGGCGAAATAGAGTCAATCAACGTTGTACTATTCAAAATAAAGAATCAATGAAATTGTATTCATATAAAAAGAAAAAGACCGATTAATTCATTACATGAATGAAAATTTTTATGCAGTGGATTTATCGACGAGTCGAAAAGAAAAATTAAAAAAACACTACAGATATGATCTTTTATCACATGAATATATAAATTATGGGGATAGTAAGGACTCATACACACTGAAACCCGAATCGTTTTATGTATTGCTAAATATGACTATTGATGGTTACCTAAAAAAAGGATATTTTATTGATACCCATAAAAATCTGGATAGAAAATATTTGGATTATAGAATTCTTCATTTTTGCCTTAGAAACAATAGTGATATTGAGAACAATAGTGATATTGAGAACAATAGTGATATTGAGAACAGATATTGAGAACAATAGTGATATTGAGAACAATAGTGATATTGAGAACAATAGTGATATTGAGAACAATAGTGATATTGAGAACAATAGTGATATTGAGAACAATAGTGATATTGAGAACAATAGTGATATTGAGAACAATAGTGATATTGAGAACAATAGTGATATTGAGAACAATAGTGATATTGAGAACAATAGTGATATTGAGAACAATAGTGATATTGAGAACAATAGTGATATTGAGAACAATAGTGATATTGAGAACAATAGTGATATTGAGAACAATAGTGATATTGAGAACAATAGTGATATTGAGAACAATAGTGATATTGAGAACAATAGTGATATTGAGAACAATAGTGATATTGAGAACAATAGTGATATTGAGAACAATAGTGATATTGAGAACAATAGTGATATTGAGAACAATAGTGATATTGAGAACAATAGTGATATTGAGAACAATAGTGATATTGAGAACAATAGTGATATTGAGAACAATATGAGGACTGGACCGATATGTATATCGGTACCGAAATTTATAAAAATACTAAGACTAAGACTCATCAAAAAAATTTTTTGATTGGATGGGAATGAATCGAAATTATTCTACCATATCAAATCTAGAACCTGGTTCTTCCCAGAATTTGTGTTACCTTTTGATGCATATAAGATTAAACCGTGGATCATACCAATCAAATTACTTCTTTCTAATATTTATTATGAAAATGATATTAGTCAAATCAAATGAAATATTAGTGAATATTAGTCAAAATCAAAATGAAAAAATATTAGTCAAAATCAAAATCAAAAAATATTAGTCAAAATCAAAATCAAAAAAATATTAGTCAAAATCAAAATCAAAAAAATATTAGTCAAAATCAAAAAATATTAGTCAAAATCAAAATCAAAAAATATTAGTCAAAATCAAAAAATATTAGTCAAAATCAAAATCAAAAAATATTAGTCAAAATCAAAAAATATTAGTCAAAATCAAAATCAAAAAATATTAGTCAAAATCAAAAAATATTAGTCAAAATCAAAATGAAAAAAATATTAGTCAAAATCAAAATGAAAAAAATATTAGTCAAAATCAAAACATCAAAGATTCCGTTAAAATAGAATTTCAAAATTCCAACCAAGAAAAAGAGGGTCAATCAAATCTTGTATCAGATCCACAAAAACAAAACCAAAAGGAATATCCTGAAGAGGATTGCACGAGATCAAACATTAAAAAAGGTAAAAAAAAAAAAAATCCAAGAAAAATAAGGAAGGAGAACTAGATTTGTTCCTGAAAAAATTTTTTATTTTTCAATTAAGATGGGATGACCCCTTGAATCAAAAAATTTTTAATAATGTTAGGATATATTGTCTCCTACTTAGATTGATAAATCCAAGGGAAATTACTATATCCTCGATTCAAAGAGGAGAGATACATCTGGATGTAATGCTGATTCAGAAAGATAAAGCTCTTACAGAATTAATAAAAAGGGGAATATTAATTATCGAACCAATTCGTCTATCTTTAAGAAGGGATGGAAAATTCATTATATATCAAACCATAAGTATTTCATTGGTCGATAAGAGTAAACACCAAATTAATAGAAAATACATAAAGAAAAGATATGTTGATAAGAAGAATTTTAAAAAATCCACTGGACGACATGGCAATATATTTGTGAATGGGGATCAAGATCATTATAATTTCTTTGTTCCTGAAAATATTCTATCTCCTAGACGTCGTAGAGAATTGAGAATTCTAATTTGTTTCAACTCTCATAATCGGGATATTGTGAATAGAAATCCAGTATTTTGCAACGAAAACAACATAAGAAACTCTGAACAATTTTTGAATGAGGACAAACGTCTTAATACGGATTTAAATAAATTAATTAAATGCAAATTGTTTCTTTGGCCCAATTACCGATTAGAAGATTTAGCTTGTATGAATCGCTATTGGTTTGATACCAATAATGGTAGTCGTTTCAGTATGTCAAGGATACGTATGTATCCACGATTCAGAATTATTTAATAGTATATTTCCTATATATCACATGCCGTTTTCAGTAAATAAAAACCGAAAGATGTACGCATATGGTGTGTTACGTTCTGGTACATGATACGTATTTACTTGTGTATCAATTCAATTGAATCTAGAAAGAAATCTACAGAATCTTTTTAGGTGCAAAGAAATCATTCTCTTTCGTAAATGCAGAAATATATTATCCTTTTCTAAATATATTATCCTTTTCTTTTCTATCTAAATCAAATGGAAAATTTGATTTAGATAGAAACGGATAAATCTAAATTTTTGCGTGTACTAGATTCAAAAAATTGACATAATATAATAATTATTATTTTATTTTTCCTGATCGGTAAAATCCATGGCATGGAAAAGAAAGAAAAGAAAAAGATAAAAAAGTTTTATGGTCAAAAATTCATTCATTTCACTTCTTCCACAAGAAGAAAAAGAAGAAAACAGGGGTTCTGTTGAATTTCAAGTATTAAGTTTCACCAATAAGATACGAAGACTTACTTCACATTTGGAATTGCACAAAAGAGATTTTTTATCACAAAGAGGTCTACAAAAAATTCTGAGAAAACGTCAACGTCTGCTGGCTTATTTGTCAAAGAAAAATAGAGCGCGTTATAAGAAATTAATTGACCAGTTGGATATTCGGGAGCCAAAAAATCGTTAATTAAATCGTTTGAATTAGTATAGTAGTTATTAGATTTTTTATTTTGATGAACCTCCTACTTTTTTGAGGAATTCATGAAATAATGAATTAAGGAAGAAAAGATATGACTGTACCGGCTACAAAAAAGATTTCATGATAGTTAATATGGGTCCTCACCACCCATCAATGCATGGTGTTCTTCGACTGATCGTTACTCTCGATGGTGAAGATGTTATTGACTGTGAACCCATATTGGGCTATTTACACAGAGGGATGGAAAAAATAGCGGAAAACCGAACAATTATACAATATCTGCCTTATGTAACACGTTGGGATTATTTAGCTACTATGTTCACAGAGGCAATAACGGTAAATGCACCAGAACAACTGGAAAATGTTCAAGTACCTAAAAGGGCTAGCTATATCAGAGTAATTATGCTGGAGCTGAGCCGTATAGCTTCTCATTTGTTATGGCTTGGGCCTTTTATGGCGGATATCGGCGCGCAGACTCCCTTTTTCTATATTTTCAGAGAGAGAGAATTGATATATGATTTATTCGAAGCCGCCACAGGTATGCGAATGATGCATAATTATTTCCGCATCGGAGGAGTAGCTGCCGATCTACCTTATGGCTGGATAGATAAATGTTTGGATTTTTGCGATTATTTTTTAACAGGAATTGTTGAATATCAAAAACTCATTACGCGAAATCCCATTTTTTTGGAGCGAGTCGAAGGAGTGGGCATTATTGGTGTAGAGGAAGCAATAAATTGGGGTTTATCAGGACCGATGTTACGAGCTTCTGGAACACAATGGGATCTTCGTAAAATTGATAATTATGAGTGTTACAATGAATTCGATTGGGAAGTCCAATGGCAAAAAGAAGGAGATTCGTTAGCTCGTTATTTAGTACGAATCGGTGAAATGAGGGAATCTATAAAAATAATTCAACAGGCTCTAGAAGGAATTCCTGGAGGACCCTATGAGAATTTAGAAGTCCGACGCTTTGATAGAGCAAAAAATTCCGAATGGAATGATTTTGAATATAGATTTATTAGTAAAAAACCTTCACCCAATTTTGAATTGTCGAAACAAGAACTTTACGTGAGAGTAGAAGCCCCAAAAGGGGAATTAGGAATTTATTTGATAGGAGATAATAGTGTTTTCCCTTGGAGATGGAAAATTCGTCCACCCGGCTTCATAAATTTGCAAATTCTTCCTCAGCTAGTTAAAAGAATGAAATTGGCTGATATCATGACGATACTAGGTAGTATAGATATCATTATGGGAGAGGTTGATCGTTGAAATGATAATTGATACGACAGAAGTACAAACTATCAATTCTTTTTCTATATCGGAATCCTTAAAAGAAGTATATGGACTCATATGGATCTTTGTACCCATTTTGACCCTTATATTGGGAATTACAATAGGGGTACTAGTAATTGTGTGGTTAGAAAGAGAAATATCTGCAGCGATACAACAACGTATTGGGCCTGAATATGCCGGCCCCTTGGGAATTCTTCAAGCTCTAGCAGATGGAACTAAACTACTTTTTAAAGAAGACCTTCTCCCATCTAGAGGAGATGTTCGTTTGTTTAGTATTGGACCGTCTATAGTGGTCATATCAATTCTACTAAGTTATTTAGTAATTCCTTTTGGGTATCGCCTCATTTTAGCCGATCTCAGTATAGGTGTTTTTTTATGGGTCGCCATTTCAAGTATTGCTCCTATTGGGCTTCTTATGTCAGGATACGGATCGAATAATAAATATTCCTTTTCAGGTGGTCTACGAGCTGCTGCTCAATCTATTAGTTATGAAATACCATTAACTCTATGTGTGTTATCAATATCTCTACGTGTGATTCGTTGAACATGAACTTTATACTTCTTTCCTAGAAGTAAAGGAAAGAAGTTGAATGTAATGTATTGAATAGGTATTTTATTTTTTATTCATCATTCGGGTCAATGAGTTAAACCAGATAGTTATATGAGTGAAACAAAACAACTTAGAAGTTTGCAGTAAGAAGATAAAATCTCATTTCATATGTACAAGAATAAAGTTGAAGTAAACATAAGCAGTGTAAACTGTTTACCCCAAGATTAAGATTCTTTCATTAGTCATCATATCTTGAAGCGGGTGTAAAAGATCAACTGTATGGAGTTTTCATTACTGTCTTGTATTTATTACCATGCCGTAGATCAATCAAAAATCAGTGGACGGTTAGGAACACCAAAGTGCACAAAGGATTAGTAATAGAGATAATGTAAGGTATAAAAAAAGAGATATTTCTACATAAAAAAAAAAAAAAATTATAAAAAAATAAAAAAATGAATAACGATATTGATGCATAAAATAAATAAAAGAATAGATAAGAAGAGATTCGTCCACCTCCCATAGATTTGATTCCTTCCCCTATAAAAAACTTGCAATGCCAACCCCATTTGTAATTCCATCAATTATATATCTATCAAAAAACTGAGTTAGTTCGGTTAATCCCCTTATACCCATGGTAAAAACCCTAGTATAAAAATGTCTATGTAACCACGATTATATGACCAATTGTATATCCCATTTTTGATTTGGTCCAAGATAATTCTTTTAGGACCACCTTTTACAAATGAATTGATAAAGTTCAAATTCCGTAAAAATGAATAAGCAGACCCATATAAGATATATGCTATGAATAGTCCGGAAATAGCTATACTTACTGAAAAAATTGCATTTGTAAAAAATTCATACCAGTCCACAGAATTACTCGAATTTGGATGGAAAAGGTTTGTGAGTGGAGTTAACCATTTGGATAATATATCCAAATCTATTACTCCTTGATCAAAATGAATTCCTATTGATCCAACAAACAAAGTAAATAATACCAATATAAGCAGAGGAAATAGCATAGTATTGTCCACTTCGCGAGGGTACATGTAAGTGTACTTTTTTTCGAAAGAAGTATTAAAGTATCGTATGCATTTTTTTAGATTATTATCAAATTTATACATATCCTTTGAAAAAAAGAAGACCTTATTATTCATTGTTGATAAAGGTAAATTTCTATTGACTGCTTGGGGTACCTCCTTTCCCCATAGAGATATTGAATAGGACGAACTATTTTTTGTGCTACTGTAATCTTGAAAATGAACGCGCAAATGTCCATCAAAGGTAAGTAAATACACCCGAAACATATAAAATGCAGTCAATCCTGCTGTGAAACAAGCTATTATTGCGAAAATTGGTGAATACAACCAACTATCATTAAGAATTTCATCTTTGGACCAAAAACAAGCAAGAGGTGGAATACCGCAAATAGAAAGTGTACCTAATAAAAAAGTAGTTCTTGTAATTGGAACATATCTTCTTAAACCACCCATAAGAGCCATATTCTGACTTTTTTCTGGCGAATATCCGACAATAGGTTCCATTGAATGAATAATAGATCCGGATCCCAAAAACAATAAAGCTTTAGAATAGGCATGAGTGATCAAATGGAATAAAGCAGCTCGATAAGAACCTATACCTAGAGCTAACATAATATAACCCAATTGAGACATTGTAGAATAGGCTAAACTTCTTTTTATATCTCTTTGAGCAAGAGCCAAAGTAGCTCCTAGTAGTACTGTTATTACACCTATTAAAGATATGAAATTCATTACGTAAGGTATAGCTATGAAAATAGGAAGAAGTCGAGCTACAAGAAAAATTCCTGCTGCTACCATAGTAGCAGCGTGTATAAGAGCCGAGATGGGAGTGGGTCCTTCCATGGCATCGGGTAACCATACGTGAAGGGGGAATTGTGCGGATTTAGCAACTGCACCAATGAATAATAAAGAGGCACACAAAGTAGCAAATAAAGAACTGACCCCATTATTATGGATCAAGTTATTAGTTATTTCGAACAAATCCCGAAATTCTAAACTACCTGTTATCCAATAAAAACCTAAAATTCCTAATAATAAACCAAAATCCCCTACACGATTAGTTACAAAAGCTTTTTGACAAGCACTTGCTGCAGTCGGTCGTGTGAACCAAAATCCTATTAATAAATAGGAACACATCCCCACCAGTTCCCAAAAAATATAAATTTGTATCAAATTGGAACTGGTAACTAATCCCAACATGGAAGCATTGAAAAAACTCATATAAGCAAAAAATCTCAGATATCCTTGATCGTGAGACATATAATTGTCACTATAAATAAGAACCAAGATTCCAACAGTAGTAATTAGTATTGACATAATAGAACTAAGTGGGTCGATCAAATATCCGAACTCTAAGGAAAAATCATTATTGATGGTCCAAGACCATAGATATTGATAGATGGAACTTCCATGTATTTGTTGAATAGATAAATTGGCTGAAAACCCCATAACTATACTTAACAGTAAAACACTAGTAAAAGCCCATATACGACGAATATTTTTTGTTGCTGTCGGAATCAGTAGAAGTCCAAATCCTATTGACACAGTAACTGGAAGTGGAAGAAAAGGTATTATCCATGCATATTGATATGTATGTTCCATAAGAAAACAAAATGAAATCTTTAATCATTCTACTATTCTAGTCTAGTCTTAGTAGAATATTCTATTCTGGTAATTTATAGCCATATTATATAGTATAATAAGAAAAATAGTATAATAATAAAAAAGAGTTATATCAAAAGGAGTACTTGATTCTAATATAGATACTATGATCCATATTTAATTTAAATAAAAAGGACCTAGTTATCCTATTTGTTCATTTTTTTATAGTAATTCCCTAACTCCCTCTGTAACTCCTTCTGAAACTGATTGATTGGATTCCAATACAATAAGGAAAACTTATGTTTTGATTGGATTCCAATACAATAAGGAAAACTTATGTTTTGATTGGATTCCAATACAATAAGGAAAACTTATGTTCATCGGAAGATACTCCTTACTTCGTATAGAACTGAAATAAAGATGACTGAGGTTATCTTTATTGGGTAATGAAATATCTTGTTTAACAGATTAACTACTAGTTTGAATTGTAATTTGAATGACAAACATAGCACTCTGCGCTTAATCAATTAATAGAAAAAACTCTTTTTCCAAAAAAAATTTCCTTCCTTTCTTCTACTTGTATTTTTTATCCCTAGTGTTTGTTGTATATGTGATATGTGATGCATACATATGCGTAATTAATACATATATTATATGTTTGTTTTGGTTTTAATATATATGTTTTAATAATATGTTTTAATAAAATTATATGTTTTAATAGGTTTTAAATATATTTGAAAATGCTTTTTAAAAAACTATTCTACCAGGGAATAAGTATAGATAATGACTAAAAGGAACAATCCATTTTGAACAAAACAATACATGTCTTTCACATACAACGATAAAAACTGGTAACCCTTTTTGAATGGCAGTCCCCAAAAAGCGTACTTCTATGTCAAAAAAACGTATTCGTAAAAATATTTGGAAAAAAAAAGGATTTTTAGCTGCAGTAAAGGCTTTTTCCTTAGCTAAATCGGTTTCCACCGGACGTTCAAAAAGTTTTTTTGTGCAACAAACAAATAATAAAGTCTTGGAATAATCGGAATTGACATACTCGAAGAACTTCGAATTTTTTAAGATGAACGATTCACATTAATTAATGTATTGAACTCTTCAATATCAATATGAGTTAGAACTAGCTGTTGTAGTATGTAGATGTGGTATGTAGAATAAAGGTATGTATATCGAATTCTGAATATTTTTTTCTATCTACTTTTCACAATAGAAAAATATTTTTCTATTGTGAAAAGTAGAGTATGATTACGATAGAAATGAAAATTCTTTTGTTTCTTATATGCCTAACAAAAACCAAATTTGTTTGGTAAATCTTACCATTATATATATAATGAAGAGTATTAATACTCTAATGGTACTAAGGAATGATACTAAGGTGTCGAAATCGTTAGAAAATTTCAAATTCTTTTGATTTAGTGATGAAATTGTTATACATATGAAATTTTAATCCTGGTTATTTAATTTTCTTCATTGAAAAAAAAATCTTTTTCATTTTGTTTGAATCTATGAAATAAAATCGGATAAATAAAAACGAATCAAAAAATAGAAAAGGAACAATTCTTAGTTCTATACCTCAAACCTCGACCGACAACAAAACTATTGAGTTCTAACTGTTTTGGAAGAACTTAGTTTCTAGTACGCGAAAGTTTATTATTAAAACTAAACTTACAATGATCCCAACTAAAGATTATTTTTTTTGAATATAGATTCAAATAGGATTGAATAGAGATTAAAATAGGAATTTAAATGAATCTTTATTTATCGATTCTAATGTTTACTAAACTATATTGAATCCTTGATTCTCGACGATTCAACGTGAATTGACTATTATTATTTCAAGTAAGCCGCCATGGTGAAATTGGTAGACACGCTGCTCTTAGGAAGCAGTGCTAGAGCATCTCGGTTCGAGTCCGAGTGGCGGCATCCTATAAATCCTAGAAAATAAATCCTCTAAAAGAGACACAACGAATCCTATAATGTATTCAATTCTCGATTTCAATTCTCTAATGGGACCCCCCCCTTTTATGATATTTACAACTTTAGAACATATATTAACTCATATCTCTTTTTCGATAATTTCAATTGTGATTACGATTCATTTAATGATCTTATTAGTCCGCGAAATCGTAGGATTGCGTGATTCATTGGAAAAAGGGATGATAGCCACTTTTTTCTCTATAACAGGATATTAGTTTCTCGTTGGGTTTCTTCAGGACATTTTCCATTAAGTAATTTATACGAGTCATTAATCTTCCTTTCGTGTAGTTTCTCCATTATTCATATGATTTCCAAGATGGGGAACCATAAAATGATTTAAGCACAATAACCGCACCAAGTACCATTTTTACACAAGGCTTTGCCACGTCGGGTTTTTTAACTGAAATGCATCAATCCGCAATATTAGTACCTGCTCTACAATCTCAGTGGTTAATGATGCACGTAAGTATGATGTTATTAAGCTATGCAGCTCTTTTATGCGGATCATTATTATCAGTCGCTCTTCTAGTCATTACATTTCGAAAAAACATCGATATTTTTTGTAAAGGTAATAATTTCTTAATTAAGCCATTTTCTTTGGTGAGATCAATATTTGAATGAAAAAAGAAGTGTTTTTAAAACACTTCTTTTCTTTCATTTCGAATTATTATAAATATCAATTGACTCAACGTTTTGGATATTGGAGTTATCGTGTCATTAGTTTAGGATTTACCTTTTTTAACCATAGGCATTCTTTGTGGAGCAGTATGGGCTAATGAGGCATGGGGATCTATTGGAATTGGGACCCAAAGAAACTTGGGCTTTTATTACTTGGACCATATTCGCGATTTATTTACATACTAGAACTAGAATACATATTAGAAGTAGAACAAATCAAAGTTGAAAGTACGAATTCGGCACTTGTGGCTTCTATAGGATTTCTTATAATTTGGATATGTTATTTTGGAATCAATCTATTAGGAATAGGTCTACATAGTATGGTTCATTCACATTAACATCTACTGAATAAACTACACAGATAAATAATTGAATAAACTACATAAAGAATACATAAGAACCATCATCCCATATATATATATAAAGCTTCTTGTTTGTGCGAGTTTTTGAGAACCGTTTGAATCATTCCTTATTCAAAACGGTTCTCAAAAACTAAAATGCATCTCATTACAATTCTAATTCACTTGTTCTTTTGCATTGTACAGCGAACGATTTTAAAATCTCAAAATCAAAGACAAAAATTCGATTTCCGTATTATAATGAAAGACTATCGATGAAAGTAATTAGATAGGATAGCTTGCACCCTGTCAACTGATAGCGAGAGAACGAAACCGGATAAATACCAATAACCTATTACGGGTAGTAAAGATACAGATTGAAACAAATAGTTCCGTGGTCCAGAATCCGCAAAATGAGAGTTGGAACATTGACTAGCTTGTATCCCTAGAACATCTGACGTAACCATAGATAATAAAATAACATAGGAGTTAATATCTTCCAATGCCATACAAAAGTAATTCGCATTTTGGGCCTTAAAAGGTATTTGGACTAGTAATTATTCCAAAATAATACTAATAATTCCGCAACAAAACCACTCATTCCTGCAATGCAAGAGAAGCCATCGAAAAAAGACTGAAACATGGTAAATAGTTTTTGGCATTGGGATCGATATCCCCCCCATTTCGTCGAGATAAACAAGAGTATTCTATCACAACTCGTTTCCTGCCAAGAAAAAAAGCGCAGCACCAATAAATCCATGAGAGAGTATTTGTAAAATGGCACCGTTGAGTCCATCCGGTTATAGAACCAATTCCTCTAATGTGAAACCCATGTGAGATACAGAGGATAGGCTATTCTTTTTTTTAAATTCCGTTGACCGAGAGAGGTTGAAGCTTGCATAGATTCTTTGAATCGTTTCCCATATTACCAACCAGGGAGAAAATATAGAATGGAGCGTGGGGTAATAATTCCATGTTGATCGAATAAGTCCATATGCGCCATTTTTAATAAGATTCCAGTAGAAGCATACATGTACTGTAATGTGCTTCTCCATGGGTATCTGGTAACCACGTATGTAGGGTATAATCGGCGATTTTGACAGCATAAGCAATAAGGAATCCACAATATAATATTATTTCCATGCCACAGGATATGATGATTCGTTAATTTTTGAAAAATCTAAGGGGTTCATTAGGGCCAATAACCCATACCTAGACTCCTTTAAGAGAAAACTGGAGCCCCCCGCATGTACAATTACTTGTGGCCGATTAAGACGTTGTTCTTTCCTCCCCACATGATAAAGGCAATAACAGAAGTATTCCTAACTCCCCGCAATGAAAAAAAGTAAAAGGTCTCGAGAAGAAAATAAGCCATCTGACCGCTGTACATTGACTACATGAGAAAAATAGAACAATCGCGAATTTCGAGTAACGGCCAGCCCGCTAAGGTAGCTAAAGTATGAGAAATCCTTCAGTAAAATAGGTCCTATGGAACCCCATCGATTCCCATTTCCAGTGACAATCAAAAATATCTATCCTTTTTAAATCTTCCTCTCAATTGGGTTAAGGTCGTCCAATGGAAATGATAACGAAACCATGGCGTTAGAAGGAGCTCCAACGAGGCAGATAACATATACATACAGCAAACACCTTAATGTCCTTTTAACTTAGGAAGAAAATGAAGAACCGACGGATAATCGTCAAAACAACAAGTATTGTTAACCAAGAAATCTCGTTATAAAGACAAGATAACGTTTTGACCAGAAAAACCCGTGCTCGAATAGATAATATATTTTCCTCGAGGACGGCTTTTGTCGGTAAAGAGGAATCTTGATTCAAGTGGATTTTTTTGTACCGTATCATAACCTATACCCTCTGCGAGTTGTTTCATATTATAAAGAACACGGACACTCAACATCCGTTGGACAGGCGGATCACATCTCTTACAACCCACACCGTCCTCGGTTCTTGGTGTCGGAAGCACTTATGCTTAGCGTTGTGGCCAACCCAATACAAATCCTTATTTTATTTACTTTATTTGTTATTTGTTTCTAAACATTGCATTCATATTGACAAATGTGTGTAATCGAACAATATAATTGATTTATAGCTAATAATCTCTTGATCCAGACCCCTATTGGGTTTTCACATTCACTTTATCTCAAATACTGGGTTTTGCCTTGTTGGGTTTACCTGTCATATAAACGTATTTTGGAATTTAACTTAACAAAAATAAAAAAATTGATAAAAAAACTGGTGGGTCTGTCACATTTGAGCATCTCTTTTAGGAATCTAGGTGTTTTTAAATATATCTGTACATTTGTTATTTATTTTTACAGTTTTTATTTATTTTGTTAATTGACATAAAATATTTTTTTTAATTTATTATTGTTTCAATGTTTTGATGGGGTGGCAGTGCAATTTAATTTTATTTTTCATTTTGATCGTATCTACATATCCATTTATTTCTTTTATTTCGGGTTGCTAACTCAACGGTAGAGTACTCGGCTTAGTGCGACCTAGATCTTTTACACTTTGGTGGCAACAAATTCGTCCAGCTATTGGTAGAGTCTATAATACCCGACTGTCCTCAAAGGTATACTGGGAAAAG
>PYDT01000084.1:0-14451 GCA_004837865.1 Musa balbisiana
CTTTCGTATTCTAAAAATCCGAGACTTTTGAACATGAAAAGAATCCGCTTGTAGTTAGAAGCCGCGTTCATATACTAGAACGTGCCTCAAGTGGAGAATCAGCTGTGCCTAGAAGAGTCCAGGAATCGGAGCTGGCTCAGTTACTGATGTTTATGTCGAGTGTGTCTCAAACAGAAGCTCCTTATCTACTTCACGTCTATCACTATGCTCCAAATAAGAAGAAAATGGACGTTACAAATAATAAGTATCAGGCCAACAAAGACTAATGCTACGGGTTGATGAAGCTGAACCTTAGCCTGGCTTACCTAAAAACTTGAGCTTGGACCCAATAGAACAAGCAGGGGGGATACTGTGCGTAGGGAGCAAAACGATAAGCAGGGACGAACTCCACTAGCAACGGCTTTCGAAACAAGCAAAGGGCAAGGGCCGACTATCTTCATTGTTTCGTGATGCGCAGGGCAATAAGAGAGTTGGTTTACTAGAGTCTATTAGTGTCCGTAGATTCCCATTGAAATTCCATGTCTGGTCGGAACCATCGCAGTCTATTCAGTATAGGGTCTCGTTACATGATAGTGTAAGAAAAGAGAGTCTTGTACTTGCTAACTCGGCTCTGCTCTTGACTTCGCCTTTGCTTGGCTTCCATACTTTCCTTTCCTGCTGAAAACACTCTGTTATTAACTTTGGGGGTTTATCTTCGCTACGGCGAAAACAAGGTATCAAGTCGTTCTTAAGGAAACGCTAAGGTCTCTGTTTCGGTCCTATTCCTAAAAAAGGTATCAGGTATAAGGAGTTCTCTAAACACTCACGAAGTTTGATATATGCAATTACTCCTCAAAAGAAACAGCCGCTGCATCCTTAGTTTCGTTGGTATCCCCAGCATAAGGATTTGGACCCCAGCAGTCACTTCCCGTAGAACCGGAAGAAGAACCATCTCGCATAGTTACTTGGGGTCACACGCTTCCTCGACGTTCCGGTGCCCAGGAATCTCCATCCCATGCTTTCCAGAGGCCTCTGACCAGAAGCCGGAATCTCTCTGCTACAACAAGACAGGGTTTAAGGGAATTGAGATAAGGGACGGGAAGCTTAGCGCTACCACCCAGGAGAGAGAAATCTGGCTACTAGCTGAATGATAGTGGCGATGTGCAGCAAGCATGTTAAATCGGCATCAGCATCCAGTAAATCAGAGTACTCAGATTGTAGGGAAGTGAAGAAAGAGAAGCTTGGCCAAAATCTGTAACCGAGCAGAAGGACAAAGTGAAAAGCATGATGGTGGAGGACGCTCTGGGAACTTAGCAAGAGCTGCACCAATGAACTCCTCATATTCAGACACAAGTCCTTCCATGAAGGGTTCTATCATCGGCAGATATATCCATGGTCTAGGCAGGAGGGATTTTACAAGATGCTGATGTTGATGATGACCGCCATACAATGCGTACCATTGGATAGACTTTATGTGGACTGGTAGACGCTCCGCATTTTGAAGCGAATGAGAAAGCTGCTCCTTCTCTTCTGTGGCAGCTGAACTCGCTAACGTACCGTAAAAGCGCTGGGGCCGCCCCTATCTCTTATGCCACTACGGAAAAATGCGATTAAAGTGGCATATGATGTAATAGAGGGTTCCTATCTAATCTGACTCGACTACGGCTTTAGTGAGCTTTGCCTTAAATTGTTCTTCATTGCTTGTTCATTGGCAGTAGAGGTCCAGGTCGAGATCAATAGGGCTGGAAGCACCTTCGCCGTGCTTGCTTGTGAATGCGAATGGAAACTGACACATATAGTATAGAAAAACGGTAAACAACGGTTGAAGAGAAAGAGGATAGTGCATAAAAAATAGAAATAAGTAAGTTAAACTGCCTATTCCGACTAAACCTGGGATTGAAAAATATGGGAACACCTATCGAAGAGGATGAGAAGGCTTACGCGGCCCTAGGTACCTATTTATACATTACCTATGGACCTGAAAACACATACTGTAATCCATGCATGAGCCCTTATTACGATATGACGGACTGAGCCCTATTGACTATCGATTTCATGAGCGGCTTTATCTACTATCGGAATGAGCCTCGTAGTGGACTTGATTAGTGATCTTTTTATTTTACCATCTTTTCCCTTATCGACATCTTATTTAGTAGTTATGACCTGATTTCCCTTTTCGACTTATCTTATTGATTCTTTATTTACCTGTTTTCCTTATCGAAATCTTATTTCTTCTTTTGTACCACTTTGCCCTTATCGCTATCTATTTTACTCTCAATCCATAGAATCAATGAAAATAGAATTGTCTCTCTCTCCTCCTACTCCTGAAGGATATAGGACTGGCCAAAGGCAGGGAAAGAATAGAAGACGAGAAGGTGAGTTGCCGGGAGTGGGAATAGGTCCGACAGTGGATTATGGACATACCAGTCTAGCTATTATCTAGTAATAAGGACAGAAAGACAATAAAATCCGTTAATGAATACCCGAGGTGTGTGTTTAATTAGTTCAGGACAGAGGCGGAGGAAAACGTCTACAAACCTTAAACCGATGGACAATAGGCACCAAACAAAATAAGGAATCTAATATTTCCTGGAACATGACTTACATTACAATGCGCGTTCATAAGAATCTATTGAAAGATATTATTTTGACTCTCACTTTAATGCAAATCCAGTAGTCAACTATTCCAGAATATGTATTAAGGTAAACACACTCTTTAGTATTTGATAGTCTTTTTTTCTTTTTTGTAACCAAAAAGTCTGAGTTACATATTCGATTTCTATGTTTGGTGAATAAGTGATCCCCCATTCTATTGATGATTAGGAAATGCAATGATCTATTTCGGTCTAAATCTTAATTCAATAATCTCAAGGCAGTAAGGAAGTGAGTGTTATACTTTCTTTGTTGGAAATAACCAACGCCGAGTTCCAGGCATCAGCCATCCCTAGCCTTTCCAAGGCCCTCTGAACCAGGCCGGATCCTCTTCTGCTACAACATACAGGGTTTATGGGAATTGAAGATAAGGCCGGAGAATGCTTTTAGCGCTCCCACCAGGAGAGAGAAATCTTGGCTACTGCTGAAATGATAGTGGCGTGGTATGGCATCAGCAGGTTAATCGTCAGCAATTCCAGTAATCAAGTACTCAGATTGTATGGAAGTTGACGATGAGAGCTTCGGCGTAAAACTACTGTCAACGAGTCAGAAGAAATGAAAGCACTGATGGGTGGAGGACCGCTCCTTGGGAAATTAGCAAGAGCTGCACCAATGAACCTCTCATATTCAGACAAGTCATTCCTGAAGGGTTCTATCATCGGACGATCTATCCATGGTCATTGGCAGGAGCGGATTTACAAGATGCTGATGTGATGATGACCGCCTACAATGCGTACCATGGATAGCCTTTCTGTGGCCTGGTAGACGCTCCGCCTTTTGAAGCGAATGAGAAAGCTGCTCCTTCTCTTTCTGTGGCAGCTGAACTCGCTAACGTAAATTGCTTGCTTGCGCCCTATCCTCTTATGCCAATACGGAAAATCAGCTATTCAAAGTGGCATATGATGTAATAGAGGGTTCTCCTATCTAACTCCTGACTCGACTACGGCTTTAGTGAGCTTTGCCTTAATTGTTCTTCAGTGCTTGTTCATTGGAGTAGAGTTCCAGTTCGAGATCAATAGGGCTTGAAGCACCTTCGCCGTTGCTTGCTTGTGAATGCAGAATGGAACTGACACATATAGTATAGAAAAACGGTAAACAAACGGAAGAAGAATAGAGGATAGTGCATAACTATGTAAATAAGTAAGTAAACTGCCTATTCCGGACTAACCCCTTGGATGAAAATATGGGCACACCTATCAATAGGATGAGAATGCCTTACCGCGGCCCTAGGTACCTTCTTTATACATTACCTATGGACCTGAAACCCATACTGTAATTCCATTCATGAGCCCTTATCTACTATCTGACGGAATGAGCCCTATTGACTATCTATTCATGAGCGCTTATCTACTATCGGAATGAGCCCTTATTGACTTTGATTATTGATTCTTTATTTTACCATCTTTTCCCTTATCGACTATCTTATTTATTATTTATTTGACCTGATTTTCCCTTATCGACTATCTTATTGATTCTTTATTTTACCTGATTTTCCCTTATCGACTATCTTATTTCTTCTTTATTTTACCATCTTTTCCCTTATCGACTATCTTATTTCCTTCTCAATCCATAGAATCAATGAATAATAGAATTGTCTCTCTCTCCTCTCTCCTGATAGGATATAGGACTGGACAAGGCAAGGGAAAGAATAAGAAGACGAGAAGGTGAGTTGCCGGAGTGGGCAATAGGTCCGAAAGTGGATTATGGACATACCAGTCTAGCTATTATCTAGTAATAAGGACAGAAAGACAATAAAATCCGTTAATGAACTACCCAGAGGTGTGTGTTAATTAGTTCAGGACAGAGGCGGAGGACAACGTCTACAACCCTTACGTGGACAATAGGCACCAACAAATAAGGAATCTAATATTTCCCTGGACACTGACTTACATAAATGAGCGTTCCTAAGAATCTATTTGAAAGACTATTATTTGACTCTCAACTTTAATGAAATCCAAGTAGTCAACTATTCCAGAATTATGTATTAAGGTAAACACACTCCTTTAGTATTGATATTCTTCTTGTAACCAAAGTCTGAGTTACATATTCGATTTCTATGTTTTGTGAAATAAGTCTATCCTCCATTCTATTGATTGATAGGAAATGCAATGATCTATTTAGTGCTCAAATCTTAATTCCAATAATCTAGCAGTAAGGAGTGAGTGATTATATACTTTCTTTGGTTGGAAAACCCAACGCCAAGTCTCTAGTTGTCTCCTTTCTCTTTTCGGGGGAGCAGAGCAGTCAAAGAATGGAAAAGGAAATGATTCTTCATTCATTATCATGGCGATTCCTCACAATTGCTCCTTGTGATGCTGCGGAACCATGGCAATTAGGATCTCAAAATGCAGCAACACCCATTATGCAAGGAATCATTACTTACATCATGATATCTTTTTCTTCCTTATTCTAATTTTGGTTTTCGTATCACGGATCTTGGTTCGCGCCTTATGGCATTTCCACGAGCAAACAAATCCTGTTCCGCAAAGGATTGTTCATGGAACTACTATTGAGATTATTCGGACCATATTTCCAAGTATCATACCGATGTTCATTGCTATACCATCGTTTGCTCTATTATACTCAATGGACGAGGTAGTAGTAGATCCAGCCATTACTATTAAAGCTATTGGACATCAATGGTATTGGAGTGCGCCTCTTAACGAGGGTGATAAAAGTGCTTAGAAATGTACCGGTAGTTCGCGAAGCATCTGGCTTACCAGTAATCTCCCATTCCCGGCGTCGAGAGACTATAAGAACAATAGCATGCCAGAAACTGGGGAGTTGAAGTGGTTAGACCTATACCCCGAAATGCTCCCAGCATAGGAGCCTATGGTTCCATTCCTTTTGTTGCTGGAGGTACACATACCTCTTTTCTCGGTGTGGAAGTAATATACGCTAAATAGATGCTTAGGCATGCAATGTCCGATAACAGCGCTGAAGTCGTTCATCTATCGGCACCACAGCACAGTGGCATACAACTTTGGACCTAACGGCCGGCCCCGTCACCTTTCGGAATGAGGGATCCCCGTTGGCAACAACCACGGTAGTAGTAGCAGAACTACTGGGCCAAGACAAGAGAGCAAAACCGGTTCGTTCTTCCTTTTCCTCTTTCTTCGCTTCGGGGACGGAGGTCCTACAGTAGGTAACAGCATGCACAAGCAACCGAAGGGGACCAGCGCTTCTACTACGGAACCGAGGAGCCGTTCGCAGCGATAAGCAAGGGATGTCGTGAACGGTTGGAAAAGGTCAAACATAGAGAATTCACCTAAGCGATGTCGTAAACAGTATAGTAGGGAGGTTTCATCTCATTTACCTATGAATAGAGTAATCCTATTCTCTCTCAATGGGGAGATAATTGAGAATCTCTCTTTAGCTTAGTCATCCTATTCTCTCACAATGGAGGATCTAATTGATAATATCTCTTCTGTCCTAAATAAGATCAAGATATAAGGGTGACTCAATCCATTCAATTACCCGCTGGCATAATGAAGGCTTGAAGTGGGAATTCAAGGTCTCATGAACTACTGGATTTTAGTGGAATCACTTTCTGGTCAGAGGCCTATGGATAGATCCTTTTAGATCAACGGTCCGGCCATTCACATTCGCATTGAGAATCTATACTCCTTACAGGATAGGTTAGGAATAACTCTGTATCTTCTCTATTGGGGCCTACAACTTAGCCGAGCCGACTAAGCATCACTCTTTCTTTTCTTTTCGAACAAAGAAGACGAACTGAACGGACTATAGGATCGAATGAGCTTTCCGGTAGTGAACAGGTCGTCCCATACCTTCTCTTCTTACTGTCATATTAGTGTTGAACTGAGTCCTTTTTGGTTCCAGCTTCACTTCCGTAGGTAGGGCTGGGCTCAAAAGGGTCTGCCTATGAATAAGTAAGCGGGCCTTCGATTCCACCGGGGTCTTACGGTCTTTCTCTGATAGGGGACTAACTAACCAAATAATCATAGTGCTTGCTTGCTCTCTTTATAAGAGTAGGCAAAATAATAATAATAGTGCTTGCTGAGTTGATAGGTTTTAGTAGGCTCATCATAGTGCTTGCTGAGTTGATAGGTTTGAGTAGGCTAAAGAAGAATAGTGCTCCGTATCCGTTTATAGGAGTAGGCGTGGAAAGCTTTTTGCGGGTAACCTTGCAAGTGCAGTTTGGGGGGAGGCGGGCGTCGACCCAACCTTATGAGTATTCGGACTATAACAGTGGAGATGAAGAGTCACTCACTTTTGACAGTTATATGATTCCAGAAGATGATCTAGAATTGGGTCAATCACGTTTATTAGAAGTTGACAATAGAGTGGTTGTACCAGCCAAAACGAATCTACGTATGATTGTAACACCTGCTGATGTACCTCATAGTTGGGCTGTACCTTCTTCAGGTGTCAAATGTGATGCTGTACCAGGTCGTTCAAATCATACCTCTTTTTTTATACAACGAGAAGGAGTTTACTATGGTCAGTGCAGTGAGATTCGTGGAACTAATCATGCCTTTACGCGTGCGCCCGGATACATAGGCCGACAGCTGAGCCCACTCTGGCTTAGCCGCACCACCCGTGGTCGGGGTGCGAGCCACCCGATAAGCAAGCTATTACAGCGAGCCGCTTGAGCAGTAGGGAGCCGAGGAGCAAGGCAGTAGATAAGATAGAATATTGGGCCAGGCTCCCGGTGGAGCAGGGGAAACGGTTAGGATAACCAACTTGAAACGCGGAGCCCGAGCGGCCGGCGAGCGAGTGGTTAGTGGCAAATAGCGCCCTAGTTGATGGCATTCCTCTCTGCGGCTGGCACTAGAGGAACCACGGGACACTCCATACAAAGGCAAACGAGTCTTAGGGATGAGACGCCCGCGCAAGGACCTAAATTCTCATTAGGAGGTCGAACCAAGGAACTATAGAAGTCGGGGATACCCCGTCCCATGGCAACGCAACAGTGTCCTGAGGAAGGAGTTTAGAGGCCTTATAGTTGCACAGACCTTTCATTCTAGGTCATGCGAAGGGGGCCAGTCCAAGATCTACAACTCTTCTTCTTAAATGAAAAGACAAGAGACGCTCTCAACGGTTAGGCGCCACTCGAAGTTATTCTCAAGCTTCTTCATTCGTGCCGCGGTGAACTGAACGAACAATAATCAAAGTAAGGGCAGTCTTAGCTACAGGAGAAGGACCTGCTACGGCAGAGACTACTTCTCCGATGATTCTTCCTAGCCATCTGTGACAAGTCCGGGAAGCCAGCAATCATCAATATAAGGGATCTCTCTCATAATAGATACTTCTGCATTAGCCTCCCCACTCTTCCCGGTCAATATGGATTGGAAGGATACCGACATAATCTGCTTTGATGTATGTCAACCTTAGTTTCAGGACCCGCCCTACCTCCAGCTAATCTCTTTTCTAACCTTTCTCACCCTTACATAAAGCACTTTCCTATTCTTTTGATTCCCGGCCGCGTTCAGATCTAGGAGTGTGAGCAGTACGAGCGGAAAGGCTCTCATACTGTTTTGAGGGCAGGGGGCATAGATGCCAAACCTTACCCCTATCCATCGTCGTAGAAGCAGTTTCTTTGAAAGATTATGGTTCTCGGGTATTCAATCAATTCATCCTCCAAACCAACTAAACCGGGGAAGCGGAAGCAATTGTAGGGTGAGGGAAGGGGGAAGCTAAAGGAAGGCTTCGCTTCGCTCGCTCAATTCGCTCGGTAGAGTGCATAAGCCCTATTTCTTTTATTGAAGTAGGGCGATGCCTAACTACACGAGCTCGTAAGTCAGGAACGAGTCTTGTATACGAACAGCTTCCCCTAGTCTTCTGTGCTTCTGGCGAAGCTAACGCACTATTCAAATATANCCGTTAACGCGCGCCATGCTTTTCAAAGGAGGCCTATATGCAACGAAATAATTGATTCGTATGGAAATCAAGTCGTACTCAATAGGGCGAGGGGGAACAAGAGAACAATAGCCTGACAAATATTTGGTCGGGCCGATTCAGGCGCGAATTCAGTTTGCCAAATCAAATAATAAACCGCCATTGATTTGATAGTTGATAGGTAAATCCAAGCCCATTCACTGCTCGGCATTAATGCGATAAGGGCTCAAAATAACCTCTTTTCGGCCCTAGAACTTAAGGTGTATGAAGTCCTCATATTCGACGTTGCAGCGGAGCATAGAGATTCATTGAACTTAGGTTGAATCTAGACGAAGCAGAGCCTAAGTCAAGATAACCCTTCTTTGAAACACTTGGTAGTGCTCCTAGACTCAGAATACAAATAATAAATCAGAGCACATGGAACATCTTCATTATCTCTCTAAAGAAAAAATATGGTGGACTAACGATCTTTAAACCAGTTGATGAAACGAGCCACTGAACGAAAGGACCCAAATGCAATAGATCAAGAACGGCGAACCTACTTTCATCAAAGAATTAATTGAAGATCAGATCTCGTGAATAAGGATTTCGTGGATGGATAGAAGCACTAGCTCCAAAAATCGCTTCTATATACTTCTTTCTTCTTAATGGCAGGATATCAATCTATCGAATTCTAGGCCCAGAGCGAGCAGCAATGGCAAAAGATGGAGGAGAATGTTGTGTTGTATGGGAGGCAAGGCAGGATCTCTTTTAACAGCAAAAAGCTCGAAGCGAAAGAGGAAATGCAAATTCATTCCAAATAATAGCATTCGCAGTGGGAATCAATAAGAGAGAGAGCTATTTGCATTCACAGACAGTAGGAATCAATATAGTCATTCGCGCCTCACCTTTCTTTCTTTGTGAAGATTCGGGGTGGAGCCTTAGAACAGGCCAGGCCCCTTGGGACGGTTAGGAGCATAATGTCTTAACCACTAATCCCGCTTGGAGACACACCAACCCATAGGAATCTGATGCCTCTGTCAATTGATGCTCTTTAGTTCCGCTTTCTATTCATTCTCTGGCAATTATTCTGAATGATCGGCTAATAGCATAGCACTACGATGAACTACGAGACGATAAAATAGCACTCCTCATTATATACAAACTCGGAACTACGATAAAATAGCACTCCTCTTACGAGCCACTCCCTAAAGTAATAGTAATCTAAGCTCACTCCTCTTACGAGCCACTCCTCTTACGAGCAAATAGCACTCCTCATTATATACAAACTCGGAACTACGAGAATATTCCATTCATTCTCAAAACATTTCTAGTAACTGACTGAAAAGGACTTATGCATCAGTCTGATTCGCTCTGCTAGACAAAAAGCAGAAATATTACTAAATCAAACGAGTCCTTCCTTAAAGAATAAGGAGCTGTGGGAATGAGAGGTTAAGGCTGAGTACTAATAGGGGGGCCAAGTCACTACTAGACAAGACACTACTAGTACCGCAGCACAACTCTACCCGACCCAGAGGCAACTACTCTACTACCCTACCTATACAAGAAGGGAACTTTCGCCAACAAACATGGATTTCAGTCTCACTCGTAATAGAATAGGGTAGGCAAGGAAACTCCATTCTGGTATTCTTACACCTGCCACCTGCACAGAGCACCGAGTTCCGGAAAGTCGAAAACTTCATTGATATAGCCCCGGAACTACATGAGCTTCTCCCCCTTTTTGGCACTTTTCCTGGGGGGGACCACCCCCACAAAAGTATAAGGAAAAAACCTGGGGGATATGTTGGGGGGGACTCCATCTTATTAGGAAATATATAGGGATTTCACAATCGACTGAAGGAAGGGCACCACAAGGACACCTTTACTGGTGGAAGAAGCACCCTTTTTGGAAGTACAAGATTGGCCGAACCACGGTCAGGAGGACAGAGATTATTCTATTTTGCTATTTCAAAAACCCGATTTTTTATATCGCCCCCCGGGGTTTAGGGGGTCCCCAACTGATCTTTGGGGCCCCTCGAAACCAACCAGGCACCTTTTCCGTTTAAAATAAAACGAATTCGTTGGGGGGGGGACAGAGGGGGCCGGTAGGGGTATAGGGAGGCCATCACGGTCGTAATTCTTGGCCCCAACCCCAAGTACGCGGGTATTAAGTAGGAGACAAAAAACAAAACTTACGGAAGGAAAACGGCTTATCAACCAGGAAGGATAAGGGGGAATTCAGGCTATCAAACTTCAAGGAAATCAAAACCTGGGTAAGTTACTAGTATAAGGACCTATTTTTTTAGTATTGGATTTTTTAGTATAAGTAGGAGGTCAATTCCAAACAAAAAACAAGGCCAAAGGGGCTGGTTAGTAAAAAAAACACCCAGTTTTACTCCAAATTTATTGGTTTCCCTTACACCATTTGAAAGGAACGGTAGTAATTAAGTAGGGTGGGGTGGGGGAGTATTCGGATTAGCATGATAGTATAAAAGTTAGTAGGGGGAAGTCTCTCAGAAGGTGGGAAGACCCATTAATTTTATCCCGTATTTTACTTAGTCGAGTTAGAAATATTCAGGGTTAGTATGAATAGTATAAGTGAGTGTAAGTAAGTCTTTGACGTGGTTTCACTCACTTCATACTTGTAACAAAAACCCCCCCCCACCGTTTAACCACTCCGCTAAAAACCCGGCCTGAGATAAGAACGCCCCCCCCGTAGTGAACCTTTGGGGAACCTCGGACATGTTTGAACCCGCCCAAGCCACACACCAGCAAAGATTTCCCCACTCTCCACTGGGAAAAAAAAATGGATTCCAGGGACTTTTCATCTTAAACAAAAAAGCACCAAACCAAATCACATCCTGGGTGGCCCTTGCTCTAACCTAATTCCAAGCTCCCAACTTGCCTATAGGGAGATGTATTTTAAAAAATAGGGCCTGAAAAACCCACACACAAAAAAAAGGCCAGGGGGGGGGATTCCACTTTAACTGGACCTGGGGGGGGACCGGAATATTCAAGTTTTTCTTTCCTTGGAGTGTTTTTCATTTTTTCAGGGGGACTTTTTCCAGGGAGAAGGAGCCCACGGCCTGTTTTTTAAACCTCAAATGAGAAACCCCTTACGGTGGAAACTTTTCATTTCTGGATTAGTGGAACCTATTTTAGTGTACTAGGGGGGGACAACTGGCTTTCTACTAGTGACCGTAGGTAAACAAAAATACTTTTTCAAAAAAAACAAACAGCCCCAGGCATTTTGATGGGGGGGGGAAATCCCCCTCCGCCTCCTCTGTCAACACAACAACTACTGATTTTCAAAACCCGGGAACCACCACCCACACTACAAGTTTGGGATGAAACACTCTTAACAGATTAGCCCAGAAGCGCTTGGTTCATTTCAATGGAAAGTCCAAAACATATTTGGATATTTATTAGCCACATAAGTTTTCCAATGGGGCCATTCTCTAATGGGCCAAAGGTTAAGACAAAAGTCCATTTGCTTACTAGTTCTATCCAACTCTGGGGCCCTCTCTCAGGCCCTATAGGTTTAAGGCTACGGAATGGCAAGTAAGCGGGTGGGATGTTGAAAAGCAAAGCAAGGTTGGGGAGGGTCAATCAAAGAAGGAAAAGGAAAAGGGGAAACTTAAGGGGTAGTTAAAAAAGCCAAAAAGAGTGGGGTTTCCCCGGAAGCGGGACAGGCCCCTAGTTTCCCGAAAGCTATAGGCTGTTGGGTGGGGGCCAGGGTTCGATTCCAGTTTGGTCTCTGGTGTTTCAGTACTGCCTGTTATAGTACCAAATGTCTTATCCAGTAGGTGTTTTGTCAAAATCTTAGAGTTAAGGTACGTTCCCTTTTTTTTTCCTTATTTGGCAGTAAGCTACAGTCAACAGTCTTGTTACCCCCTTAAATTTTCCATTGGCTTCATTACTCTTTTTGACTCTTTTATTGCGGGAGTTTTCTTTCTTAACCGGTTATGGGTGAAACACGATCCGGAAAGGGGGAGACAAGGGGCGGGCCCTAGCGATGAATAAGAATTTGCAGGCCCAGGTTGGGAACAAAAGGGCCAACATTTTACTGCAGTTTTCCCAGAAAGTCCAAAAGGTCAGTTAGTCAGGGGAGATGTTTCCGAGGCCAAGTAGGAGGAGCCGGGACGGGACTCATCAAATCCTGGGCTTTTAAGCAGGGCCCCGGCATTTCTTATTTCCGCAAGGGTGGTTTGGTTGTTCCCACGTGTTTTTCTAGTTTCCAGTTCCTGGCGTTTTGCTGGGGGTTTTCTATTTCTTCGGTTATGGGGCCCGGGGTTCGGAGGTCTTTTAATATGTAAAATTTTGATTACAAACGTTGGTTTGGCACTGAGTAGAATTACCAAAAAGGTTTTCTAGTTCCAAGTATGGCAAGGCCGGGGTTTTCGGACTTTCCTTTAAGGGTAATGGTTTTGATCCCAAATCAGAGGAGGTAGATTCAAGAATTGTTCCCTCCTGTCTTGAAGTGAAGAGTATTGTTAGCGCGGAAGCAGGGGCAAACTTGACTAAGGATTATTTGTTAAAGGACAAAGGTCAAGAAAAAGCTAGTTCAAAAAGCAAGGGACGGGGTTTTAGCATTTCCTATAGGGATTGGGGGACTTTTGGTAGGGGGGCAGTCCTGCCGTTATTGCCGAGTCGGGGGGGGAGGGGGGCTTGGGAAGGGTTCGTTAAGGAGTTCAAAGCGGGGGTAAAAACAAAGGCCCATCCCTATATTAAGAGGGAGGGAGTGTCGCCTTAGGAGGTGGAGTCAAGAATTGGAAAAAAACGTCAGGGGAAGTCAGGGGGGGGGGCCCTAGTGGGGAGTAGTTTATAACTTAGGGGGTGTTGTTAAGGGGACCGAATAAGTAACATAAGGGATTCTTTACTGGAAAAACGAAGCACACAGGACACGGCACTAGATTCATTTATCCACCTTGCTAGGGTGAGGATCGTACAAACCTAATTAGTTAATCATCCAACCTTTCTTTGTTACGATATTGAACTCTCCATCATTAATGGTACGAATACTTTTCTCCATTCAAACTCCTGAAAGGTAAAAAAAAACATGGGGTCTTATAGCTTTCTCCCCCCCATTAGGGTTTTTTTCTGATACTGTTCACAATACGATGATCTGATACTGGTTCTATACTCCTAAGCAAGTTGGTTCAACCTCGACCTTGCACCCACTACCATCACAGGTAAGAATTCTGAATAACTCCTATTGGGCTGCTTGGCCCTGTATTCCTATTTGATTCTTGGACTGCTCATCGATTTCCCACTTTATTGATATTTTGGATTCTTTTTGTTGCTACTCAATTCCTTCGGCTACTGCCTTTCATCCTTTCTCTTAATAGAATAACCTAGTTTTTTTAGGCGATACAGAGCACAGGTTTTGGTGGGTAGGTACTACGTAACAAGTACTCTCCGGTCCATAAGTCTACTACCTTTACTATGGTCTTTAAACCCGTACCTTGCAACTTTACTTCCGGGGGCTCGAAGGCTATCTATCGAACACCCCTATTCTTTCTGTTTACTCCTAGCTCCCAAGCAGAACGCTTATTCTCGCTGCTGCTCGTTGTTCACTGCGCCAGCACTCCTTATTCGGAGTCTCCAATACCTTTGCTCGGAGTCTCCGCTCATTCAGACTTCTATGATTATTGATCCGGATCCCTGATTGCCCTCTAGAGCGCTCTTCCCGCCTATACGGTATGTTCCCCTTGCTTTCAGTACATACTAACTTTTTTCATTCTCTTATTTAGGAGTTGATTCTTTTCCTCACTGTTGGTTTTTTCTATGCTATGGGCCTGTCTTATCGCGTACTGTTTATTCCCCGTTGAAAGCCAGAGACTGCTTTAGTCCCATCCCCTGTATCCGCTTCCTATACTTGCCACTATCCGGGCTTAGGCTCCTTCGTTCTCTCCTTATTTCCCCTCTGGGGCTCTGACTCTCCTTTCCTTACCACTTGCACAACCGCTTTCCGCTTAC